>JABMBR010005994.1:0-125280 GCA_018881525.1 Meteorus sp. PSUC_FEM 10030008
ATATATATATTGCTCATCCGTTTGTATTTAATGGATTTATGGGAAAAAATATGCGAATACTCATTTACAAATTACATTGATGGTAATGTGAGAATTTGTTGAATTCACAATGAATTTATTTCATCAATGCATGATGAAGTAGAAAAGGTTCTTTCTTCGACTCAAATAAGTCTGTATCAATAATCATATTTTTATGTTGTATTTATATATATATATATATTCGAGAATTACAAGCAAATGTATGTGTAATTGATTGATAAATGGAAGAAAAAAGTAATATATGACAGAATATTGAGTATTCGATGAATAATTGAGATATACTAATGTGTATCAGCGTTGAAAATGTCCTATTTATAAATAAAGTTCGCAGTAGATATTAGTTGATCTTCAGCAATAAACAAATACGAAAAAATGGAGGATGAAGTTTGAAATAAAATTGAAAAATTAATCATTTTCGTTTGTTTCATTGTCAAAAGTGTGTTTTCAAACTCCTGAATTTTCACAGATATAAAAGTCGAGTTCAATTTCTGTTTTTTTTTAACGAGTTATTCTTTCAAATTGAGAGCTGAATGGAAATATTCACCATGGGTGTTCGTTGTGATAACTATGGAGAAGGTCAAGAGGACAGTCTATATGATTCCAATCGAGAAACATGAAACTCTGATCGATATGAAAATATAAATGTCCCGTACATTGTTGGATTTCAATAATTGAGAAAATATTTGCATCTGTTAAAAAAATACATATTGCAAATAAAAATTCTGTTTTTCTTTTTACTCTATGTATGAACGAGGAATATTTATGTTCGGTGAGAGAAGCATTTGTAAAACCAACAGGACTGCGAATGCATCACGTTCCGTATTTTTACGCTCCGAGTTTCACGTTCGATTATGGAACAACACGACAATAGTGGAACAAGATTAATTCGGAAATCATGACAGCTGTCGTAAAACTAGTAATAATATCCGTAACTCGAGTGTGGATAATATACTGGACTATCAACATAGTAAGGCTCTGGATAATACGTAGGACGCTTGATGAACGTAGGTCCGTAATATGAATAAGGCTTGTTATAACGTGCATATTTGTACCTGGATTCACAGAAATTTAACACATCCATAAGTCATGAATATAAAGATATTTTTCTTTCATTATTCAGTAATTTGATCACATGTTGATGACATATATTGTCATCAATTTCAATCCAACTTCACATACCCTTTGAAAGCACCGATCCCAACACCTAAACCAAGACCGAGAATGCCTGCACCCAGAATTTTTTTCTTCAATAATATTGTACGTTTGTGTCTAACGTGGTTGGAATTTTCCAATCCTAGTGGATTAATTGTCGAACTCTGAGCCAATGTCATGATATAAAGACCACAAAAAAAAATAATCGCAAGTACAATTTTCACATGATACATTTTAATTCACCGTTGAAATTCGCAGCACACAATTTTTGTTGATTTTTTTTTTTCGCTCAACTTATGTAATGTGAAGTATTCAAGAAAGTATCTGAACTTTGTGTGACGTGTACCAAAAACATTCACTCTTTTATATGTAAGAGAGTGCGTGGTGGTTGGTGTAACGATTACTCCCACTTTAGACACTTTGCACAGTGTCAACTAACCGATGACGAAAGTGACATTTTCTGCACTTCTTTTATTTGAATTTTGACTCAAGTAACATCCCACCTTTGTTCTACGTTTTTTTGTTCAAACAGAATATCAGTTTCCTTTTATTTTCGAGCTTACTCACAAGACACACAAAATCTTTTGTCAATCGTTATGTAAGGCATCATTTCGTGATAATGATTCTGCCTAATATTGAACCTTCTGATTCAGATCAGTGATAAATGTTCCACTCACTCATTCAACAATTGTGAAAAACCCCGGACTTTCCACTTGGTTTCGAATGAGGAAATCAAATAAAACAGGGAATTTTCATGAATAGTTTACTTGAAAAATGAATGAGAGAATCAACAAGAAAATTATCAAAAATTTCGTATCAATTTACTCCTATCAATTTCGTATCAGACTCCCTCAAAATAGTTCCATAAGACGAGGGAATCATGCAACAACATTATTTTTCACAATTGTAACAAAACTCGATTGATTTTTTCAGAGTTATGAAGCCAATAAATTGATTTCTGATAGTTCGATCATAGATCGTCTCATCAGCCGAAGTATTTGCTTGACTCGGATATTTTCTCATCGACCGTGACTTTTGTGAGGGAAGATGACAGTTTTGGAGAATTTTACAGAAACATTCAATGAATCACTTTTATAAAAACTTTTTTATTACATAGTCATAATAACAACAAAACTGATGAGAACAAAACCTACGATGACATAAACGATAGAATTTATCGTCAATACTGACCACTGTCATTGGAAATATTATACATTGATGATAAACTGAAAATGACAATCAAATTGATGAAGATCTCATTTTTTATAAACTGCATACATAACAGAGTCGGAAAGTGGCGATAATTCCAATCAATATCCATAGACAGGCGATGGTTCATGTGGTGGTGACCATGCGCTGTCATATCCAGCATGTTCTTGCTTTCCAATTGTTGGCCTTTCCACGTATCTCTCGATGTAAATTGGTTTTTCAACGTACTCGACATATCTAACTGGAGGTGGTGGTGGCGCCGCCAAATAAACATGTTGAACTTCCGGCGAGTGTTTGTATCCAACTTTGAAACTGTTGAACAATTGGTGAAATGATTAGCAAACGAAGTTGCACAACTTCTAAAATTTCATTTTTCATCATTCATCAGAAAATTGTTTTCATCTCACCCCTTAGCAACACCTAAACCAAAACCAAGAAGTCCGGCACCGATGAGTTTTTTCTTGAGGAAAAGCGTTCTTTTGCTTCGACTGTGAACTTGCTCTGGGTTATTTTGCAATTGCAAGTCTAAGTCAGTCGCATCCAACTGATTTTTATATGGTGTTTGGGCCAAGGTGCTCACCCAACACAGACATACAATTGCGATGAGGATCGTGGTATTCATCTGTAAGCCAAAACATTTACATTATTTTCATGTTTCACTTTGCTATCGTGCTACTTCTAAATAACCAGCATCATAACCAAATCGAGTTTCATACAACATGATGAGGAAAAAGGTTAATCAAATCAGAACTCTGATGATTGATCACGTCGTAAAAAGTTCACCATGTACAACAGATAGATTAATACGGTGTCAAAGTACTGAGAACTGAACGGAAAAGTTGATGTGAAAACCATATATGGGAAAAAGTCTTAAGTAGTATAAATGAGAAGAGCAGGCAATCAAGTTTTTTTCCGAACGTCTTTCTTTTCACCACCATTCCAACGATTCTTCTAAAAAGTAAAAGTGAATCGCACGACTTTGCAAGAATATACTATGATGATCAAGTTCCTTATATTACTCTGAAATCCGTGCATCCAAACCGGATGTAAATAATCATTGCTTCTTCCGTAACGGTATAAATAAATTGTTTACATTTCTTCATTCATTTTGTTTGTGTCCAATTTCCAAATAAGGAGAAAACGAAATCGGATGTACCGTGTGTAATATTTTCTTCCTTTTTTTTCAACCGTTATTTACTTTTGTCTCAGTACATTTAATAAATTAGATATTATTGACACGAAAAATGATGTAAATTTTTTTTTAACGCGAGGTATATGGACAGTGACAAATAGGTTTTGAGCCTTGAAAAATAATTAGTGCTTTTCAAATCTTCTCCTCGACTTTCTTCAATTCTATGTCATACAAATTTCGTGGTTTTCTCCCTCTTTATGTTTTCCAATACCCAGACGCGCCCAGAGTACGGAATGTACACTGGAATTTATTATGTCCTCGTAAATTAAAGGTTGCGAAGGTCATTCAAGATTGACCACCTCTCTCTTATTTATTTATTTGAATTGCAAAATTTTTATGGGCAGTGAATAATAAATGTGAAATTCTTTATACCTCACGACTTGCACATTCGAATTTATTTATTATATTTCGATGTATTTTTTTATCAATTCAACCGGTCCAGTCACCATGATGAAATTAATCTCTGTTTGAAAATTTTCACGTTCATATCTCACTCTGAATTTTTCGTCAGAACCACTCTTGAAATATCAATGGAATGATCTAAAGTACCACTCAATTTCCTTTCTGTACACTCAGAATTTTCCGATCTTTTAGAATATCAAAGTAAATTGCACATTCCAACGACGGTGGCTTTCATCATATCAACAAACTGATAAAATATCACAAATTGGTAGAAAGAAAAATAGGAAAAGAAGGAAATCAACAGAAGTGATATTATGTAATGATTGAAAAATAAATTTTACGATTATGAATATGCTTTGTCATTAAATCAATTGAAGTTGAAAAAATTTCGTTCCTTTTTCACACCACGTATGTAAATAAGAAGAAAAAGATAAGTTTTTTTGTCTTAATTTTATTTACAGTGCCTCACCTTCATTCGAGTGATTCAACCGTTTTATTTTTTGTTTAGCACCTTGCACTTGCACTTGTCACACCGGTGAATTGGTTTGTGTCTATCAAGTGAAATGTCCCTCGATTTATATATTGTCGACATTGCCATCTCCCTTCTGAACTTTTAAGATCGAACAGTAGGTGAACGTGCGAAATCGCGGCTAAATAATCGAACACGTATAACACAACGACGACGACGACGAGCATTTGTGATAGAATATGTGTTGCAACAAATGAACTAATTCTTGATTTTCAATTCCGCATTGTCGTCACATAGTAAAAAACGTGGCCAAGAGTCCAAATGAGTAGACTCACACAATACGTAACCAACAGATTTCTGTCTTGATGCCTTTCGATTTATGCACGAAAATTTCCATGAGGAAAAAATTGATTTCTGTCAGTTGGACTGAATTTTCACGGCATTATCTCACATTTCTTCTATTCATAATTGTTATTTGTGATCAGAGAATATTTTTATTAGAATCCAAAATGTACCAACATTTATCAATAATGTCAACTTACCTCTTGACAGGCTATTGATTCACCCTGAACCAGGAGTCATAAAATCGATCGGCAGCTCGAAGCTTTTATTCATGATTATCCATTAAAAATGTTGGCACACCTTCAGCAGAACTTCCAAATCCACACTCACAGCTTTTCTCACCCATGAAACAAGACAACCTCTTATAACTCAGACATTTATGAAATGACTACGCGGACAGTTGATAATTTGCCAATGTGTTCTTACTGAGTATACATTATGCACGCACTTGGAGATACATTTTCACGATGTGCCATTAGATATGAAGTTTCAACCATATAAATAGAGAATCACAATAATATATTTCTCATGTATCTTGACATTCTGTGCAAAGAATTGATTGTTGGTGGATCCAATCGCTGAGTTCAATTCCTTAAATTTCCGAAATTAGTATTCAAATATTTCCAACTGCGAATGCTAGAAACTGAATGGATGAATCATATTCACCTCTAACATTTCTTCGAATCAATTTGATGAACGCATATCCAGGAAATGACGAAATATCAGTCTGTTCATCTTTTTTTCCATTCACATCCTCGGCACTCCTGTAAATCGCATAAAATGGAACTATTTCCTAACTATGCAATCCAAAACACTTTCTTCATTGATTGCTTAATCCATTTCGACCTCCCAATTTTTACCAAATCGACTCTATTTCCTAGATCGCAACACATAACCACAAAATTCATATTAGGTTATAAAAAATAAACAAAATCTCGGAGACATGTAAAATTCATAGGGTCATGCATAGAAATTAACAGTTTCCATATTCCTGCATACTCATACGAGAGAAACAAAAGTTTACCTACACAAACGATTGCGAAAGTCACGTAGACTATTTTGTCTCCATGCACGCACTTTCCATATAAAACAAAACCTTAATAATGTCTGGACACGTCATTACCTCCGGTACGATCATTTGTTTAACTTACAATCCACACATACAACATGCGATTGATTTTTTTTTGTCATTCATTGCACGATCATTCAAACATGTACTCAAACTACTTTTCATAAACACATACACAACACAAGCAAACAGAAACCACATGGCTACATGCAAAGTATTCATTGATTGCCACAATGTCTACGGCGGTATGGAACAGCATGAAGGAAAGTGGCAACACAAGGAAGAACACAGTGGAAAGAAAAGTTTCATGACGTACTTTTCAAATGAGAGCCGAAGGAAATTGTGTAGCATGTGCGTGTGCATGAACATGTGTATATCTTACCCAACAATTCCAATTATGCTGCACGCATTCACATGTACAGGTATGTTCCATTATTATGGATCCGATGAATGCAAACGCATTCGTTCTCGTCATGAACTTTCATTTTCCTTTTCAAGGCCAAAAAAGATTGATTTTCTCTAAAACTGTAGTTCCATATTTATCGATAAAGTTTTCATTGTCGATTAATTCGCAAGCTCTAGTGCATTGAAATTGATTTTTTAATCTTTGAAAAAATGAACAATGTGATAGACCTCTCATTCCTATTAGATAATTGAATTGAACCGAATTCAGTTACATCCAATTACATCTAAAAGGATTTTTCAGATCTAATGTACAATCAAATTGAATCTAATCAACTTTCTTCAGACTCAATTCGAACAAAGAGAATCAATTCACATCTCAATTACTACTCCCCAGACTTTTCAGTTATATTCGTTACACTCCAATTCAATTTAAGAAATAAAATTCTCTTCTGGATCCAATGATATGAAATTGATTCCATTCATACTTCTCTTTTTTTCTTGACATGATAACCAATCGCATGAATTCACATCTGTACTCTTTGCATCGACGGTATCATCATTTTTTCCAATAGTGCAATGAAGACAGCTACTCCTTTCTCATTTGAATTCACATCGATTTCATAAAAATGATCAAATCCACAACACATCTATCAGATGGGTATGAAAAAATTCATCGCATTTTTATGGAATCGATGATTTATTAGAACGGAATCGCAATGACGCGATATTTGTCAAGCTGTTATAATAAATTCCTGCACACATTTTTGACAGATAAATAATTGAGACATCTCTTTCGATATTTTTTTATTGTCTGTTACAATTTAGATTTATATTTGTTTGGTACAGAGGAACACATTTTTCACGCATAATTTAACTGAAATTCGCTTATTGTCATAATCGATGTGAGCCCGCTTGGTGAATATTGGAAAATCTTGTGACATTAAGCGTAACCAGCTGAAAAATTCAAATAAATTAGTAACACATGTTTTGTTGTAATCATCAACAGCAATATCTTTTCTTGGGTTCCATTTACCTGATGCTCTCGCTGAATTATACAAATTGTTGTAGGATGGACCTCCAGTGTAGCAATCAGGACCAAAGGATGGTGGCGGTGGTGGTGGTAGAGGTCTTGGATAAGTTGGATACACAGGCGTTCCATAATGACCACCTGGATGAGCTGGTGGATAATGATCGTAGTATACAGGTGGTCTAGCAGGAGGTGCATGCTCGATGTATACTGGAGTTCCAACGTGACCTGATCCTGATGGACCATTATTGACGTATGCAGGATATCCTCTCTCACCGTGTGATCTTAACAGAAACAAAGTAACAGATCATCCGTAATTCAATCCAATTCTATTGAATCACATGACATATCTGAATGAATATATTCTCTGTTACAATTTATGTGTGAGGATAGCACCAAGACCAGCACCAGCAAGTCCAAGACCACCACCCAAAAGCACAGCTTTCTTCGCTAATAATCCACCAATCAATAATTTCTTCAGCAATAATGGCGCTCGTTTCTGTCTCGTATGCGCGACATTTGTCTCTTCTGCCTGAAGATCCTTTTCAGACTGGATATCAACGGCGGACACCGCCACGAATGCAGCGACCAAAAATATTATTTTGAATAGATTCATCTGAAAAAGAATAAAAATATGAGAAATTGTCTGATGGGAATTGTTAATTATCCCCTCATAGACACTTAGAATTGCCAGAATAAATTGAATTCATCAACTGCATGCATTGAGGATGAATTATAAATTCGTTATTCGTTGGGATTTCTATCAAACTTTCCTACTGATGAACTTGTGTTGAATAATTGCGAGTTAATATAAAAAGTTCCCACATTTAATATAATCCCAGGTTATTGACACAGACGGTGGGGCAAGTCAACCGCTGAAAATGTTGAATGGTCTTGTAAATACACAAGAAATGGATGATCAACGTCAATGGTGCTAAGTGATATTTCATACTAATATTCTTAACCATTCAGATGAAGAAGAACAAGTTTCCAGATAAAACAAATGACAAAAAAATTTTGTCTTTCATAAATTGAACCCAGTATTCCAACATCTTGATAAAATTGAGTGATTCCAATGAATCAATTTTTTAACCATGTATTTGATTGATTGACATTTCATCGTCGAAAGAATAAAAAATTTCATAGTCCCGCTCCGCATATCATCATAAATTTCCGAAGATTTTATACTCCACGAAATGTTTTAAGTTATTGCGAATTTTGAATTAGGAATTAGATTGTTCACATATGAAGAATCAACATTATCGTATGAAATAAATGAACAATTGCACTTGAGGCTTCGATTCTTTTTATCAGAAGTTTTAGATGAATTTTTTTTCCCAACGTGCACGTTGCAGTTGTAGAAATTGTGTCGAATTCGTGCGGAAAGTATCGTCACGTTTGTGTTTCATATGACGCTTTTGTTGGAGAAAACTATTGTGAGATGTATATGAAAATCAAAACGGATGAAAAATATTTCACGAAATCAATTTATTGATGCACCAACCTCGACCGTTTTACTGGACACAATGACGAGTTTTTGGAATTGGCAGATGACTTTTATAGGAATCCATCAGTGAATCTTCTTCTATCCCACCATTATATATCCAATCTCTGTTACGAATATATTAAAAGCGGAAGAACGAGTATATACACACAACACAAGGTTATTTCCATACATCTATGTGACAAAAATCATCATCATTATAATAGTTGTCCAATACACGTGGACCACATTGTAGACCTGGTCGTATATAATTGTTGACCTCGAACTCGAAAAAATTTTTTCTACGAATCCACTGGGAGCTTCACTCGAATCGTTCAAACTCATCGTTTATGATAGTTTTTACATCGTTCATTCTACAAACTTGAATATTTTATGGATTAAATTTGTGAAGATGTCAATCACATTTTATAATTCATAATGTTTTTATTCTTTGTTATTGTTTTATATATGATGTGACTAATGATGTCATTATCAATGCAAGTTATGACAGAATGGAGATGGTTCATTCTGCTTCCTCGAAAAAAAAAAAACAGTTTTGAATGTGTGAGTGAATCATGTTTCTCATCTTCGTTCTTTTCTTCATGGGAGGATGAAAAAAAAAAGATTTTTATTCAGTTTTTTATTGTGAATGGGAAAGATGCCATAACTCGATATTCAAATTTTATGATTTACACCTGTCGTTACTCTGTGGAATTTTTCTCATTTTATAGAAGTGAATGTTTAGAATTTCATCAAATTACAGTTTTGTAGAAGAATTATCTACAAACTACAAACTTCTTCACAATTCTCCGAGCTTTTTTTCTTAACAATTCATCATCTAATTCTTCGAAACTTTTTCATTTATTTTTGTCAATTCTCAACCGTTTCCCATCTAGGATAATTGAGACTTTTATCAAATTGAAAACTTTTAGCTCCGGAATGATTTCTGTTCTCACGATTAAATGGTGACAATTAAAGACGTTAATAAAAATTCTTTCGAATCAACTCCCACTCTCAAAAAATGCGAAGATAAAATGTTTCATATTTGAGAACACAAGTTACAATTTCAAATTTTATTTTGTGTGGTAAAAATTGTTCCTCACAATAATAAAGGAAATATCGATTCATGAAAATTCCAATAACGAACACAAACAGACATCCCATCTCAATATTAGAGAATAAAATTCGTACACAACCGCAACCTCTCTTTGTGTATATTCTCATTATTATTACCCATTATGTTGTTCCCCCATGTAATAAAGCACTTTCGATTTCTCCAATAAATAACAAATGAAAGATGATGATGAATATTTTTATTATCTCCCGAAGAGTTGCTGTCAAACATAAAAATATTCTGTGAATGTGTTGACCTTAATATTATCGATAAGTGAATTTCAAAAGTCCATTACACCTTTTACCATTATATATTACTTCATTGTAGTAATTGATGTCTAAGGTAAGTGACACTGAATTGAACATCCGGTTATTTTTTTCATTGACAAAATATTCTCATAAAATTTTGACCAGTATTTTATCTGTGAGTTAACACCAGGATATAGCTATAAATGAAAACCTGTTTTCATCTTTATTTGGGGAATATATCGATAATGGCGGCATTCATTGACGGTGTCGTAATCTTTTTATGACGTCACATCTATGTAATTCATGATTGCCATGTTATTCGTCGTCTACTCAAAACGTGGAAAATTCTGTATAAGTGATAATCATCGATCACAAATGATACATTGACGAGGTTTTCCTCTCATTTGTTCTCTCAGGACAGTTATAAATAGTCACGGAAATTGTTTATGAACGAAAAATGGTCGACGATAAAGTCCCAACTCAGACTGGCACAGTTACAGAAGAAATTGGAAATAAGACGTCAAGAAAAAAAAAAAATCTTGAGATGAAAAAGATACGAAGTGAATTTCTCAAAAAGCAACATTTGCGACGTGAGGGAAAAATGGGTGCACAAAATACTGCGAATTTCCGTCGCAAATGGCGTAAAATGATGATGGAATTGCGAATGCCAGAGATGAGAGAGGAAATAAATGTTTCAATGAAAATGTTTGACCGGAAGCTTGACAATAAAAATTATTGGTACACAATTCTTTTTTGACAAATAGATTTGAATGTGAAATACGAAGCTGTGAATGATGAAGAGAAGTCATTTTTAGCGACGTTTCAATCAATTTTTCTACAGTTAATCAATTTCCTATGACATAGTGCACAATTAGTCATCGACTGTTTGGATAAATGTGAATTACAATATCGTCGGAATGTAGCTAGCCATATGGAAATGGTTGACAAATTCAAATCAATATATCAAAACCGATTGGATACTGCGAATATGTTTTATCAAGATAATTTCAACATCCTCATTGAAGACTTCACAACTGATATTGGGAACATTAAATCTACGCATGACGATGATGAAATCGTTTTTCGTGCTTTAGTTTATGAGGGCAAACGACGTATTAATGCAATCCTCGATCAAACAAGTAGTGAAACCATATGTATGTGAATGAATATTTAAAAGCTGAGGGAGTATTCTCACTCAGACCTCTAGAAAGTAGATAACACTTGTCATCCAATAAAATGAACTGTATGAAGTTGATTGATTTCCGAAAAATCAAGATGAACAGTCTGGAAAATATAATTTTTAGAATGAGAAAACACAGTACTCCCGGTTTCCGGTGAACGTTCACAGACCATCGCATGCTTGAATATAAATCTCCATAATTTCCATATTAGATATACTGAAAAAATTTTTCCATTCACGTTTGAACTGTTCTGCATGAATTGATGTGTCAACTTTCCTAAGTGGAATGAGAGAATACTTCCACAATTTTTCATTAACATCAAGTCTTGGATAATGTTTTCAAACTAATTCCTTGTGCATATATGTGAAAGAAGATAAACTAGAAAATATAAGAAATGATGGACAGAATATGACGAAAATTGCAATGCTTCATCTCGAAGAGAAACTATCGTCACAAAGACAACGTTTGGAAAAGATCATCTCTGCTTATTTAGAGGGTATCGAAAAAATATTTATATTCTGTGGCTTTTCGAATGTATGTTCATCATTTTTTTTTCATTATGATTTTATTGAGGTACTCGCCATCGACGATCAATCTACGATGATCTCAAGGCGAAAGATGTGCTAGACCATGAAATAATCGCAAGTCAATTGATGCGCACCACTGAACTCTCAAAGTCTATCCAGGAAATTAAAAAGAAAATATTGAAGTTGAATGAAAGTGCAGATGAAACAATGATGCACATCGTATCCGGAAAATATCAGTTCAAAATAGCAAATCAGTCGTTGATCGAACAGTCTGTAGAAGGTACGGAACAGACCATTGTGAATAACAAATATGCCATGCAATCTCGTTTGCACATTCTTTCCAAGAAAGAAGAGTTGACAGAGCACAACTGAATATCCTTACAACGCATTTTAACAAATCAATGGAACATCTGAAATATTTGGTGAAGCGGGCACGTGCAATGTTGTTTCTAATCCGAAGATGCCGAATGTTCCAGATTCAATCTGAAAAAATACTTCCTATCCAACTCAGTCATGTAAAGATACACATCCAAACATCATCAAGGAAAATTTTCTTGTTCGCTCAAGTAGCCAACGATTTCAGAATTGTTCTTCTTTTCATTCATCGTCTAGGTTGATCCACATTCGAACAAACTCGATATCCTTTGGTATAGAGTAGGTCTAGCTGAAGTTTTAACAAATGACCTGAGACGAGAGCATAGAATTCTCAAAGAGGAAGAGGATCAATTGCTCGAACGCTTGAAGAGTCGTATGAATAAATAGGATTTTGGAATTATCAGACATTCCACATACAACAAAATAAATACACAATTTTCAATTTTTTCATACTCATTATTATATTTAATTTGTACAAAAAAAATATTCTTTTTCAACTTACTGACATTTATAGTCACACGCCTGTGGCGCCTTGAAGTTAAAAAAATTTAGTTACCAGATGAATGCAATGCATGTTTTTTCTCTTTTTTTTTTGTTTTCACGTTCTTATATGTATGAAAATGCGAAGATTACTCACATCTTCACCACTACCTACTTTGTGGCTTTCTCATCACCTTTCATGAACGTAAGTCAAACTTCGCCACACCAAGAGAAAAAAAAACTAAATGAATCGAATGAATGAATATAGTCGGGAATCACTGACGTGACATTTTTTGGCTTTGAGCTATATGAGATAGAAGTTTACTCCCAGCGAGGAACGTCACAATTCCAAGTCCAAGCAGATATCGAAGTGTCACGAACATGTTTAGTTTCAACCAAAATATCCCGAACAAGACGAAGATACCTATAAATCAAAACGATAATGTTATATGAATGAATATGAAAATAGAAGTTTTCTCCTGACAGGAGAAATGTTTCTTGATTTTTAATACGAAAACTGTCGTGAAAATCGGGCTGCAATTATGACAATTTATCTATCAGAATTGTGAAAAATTCACGTACTTTCATCTTCGCCCAATTGAAAACAAATCGATTGAAGATATACTATATCATCTGTCAAGCATTGGGCGCAGAGTACTATTTTCGAATTGATAATCTCTAACATAGAACTTACTTCCTAATCCAAGATGGAATACTATCGCACTCAGTGAGAATGGGAATTTAGCAATATTGACATCCAACTTAATCCATAGAATCAGAAGCAAGAGAACTGGTGCTGCGCACAAGCCAGTAAAAAGATTCGACACAAGAACTGGTGGACGTTTTTCCGGTACACGGAACATATGCTGCAACAAAAGCGAAAAAAATTATAATCAATAGTTTTATGTTTCCAAATCGAAACAATTGAACGATTGGAATAGAATATTCGCACAGTTTAATGGCCTTCTATGTCGTAGTAACATATGAACGTTCTGAGAAAACTGTGCTATTTTACTTTCCAGTGATTTGGAGGTGGCAATAATAAAAATTAGTGCCACTAATGAGTCACTGGTATGAGATTGATGTTATGTATTCCAATTCATCTCTCATCTCACATATTACCAATAAACTTCGATCACAAATCGAGATGTAAAAACTCATATTAATCACCTTGATTTCGGGTTTCGGCAAGAATGTGCTTGCTTTCTGTTTCAAACTGGCCGATTTGGTAGCTGCCGCATCTACAGCAGAAGGCTCAGGGAATTTGAGACCTACTACCGCGAGATTCCATTGGAATGGGTTGTCTAAAGTTGCGTCACCGACGATCAAGTCAACATTATAATCACCACTCTGATAGCCAAATGTTTGGGCACCACTTCCCACAGGCATATCGAATTTATAAACATTCGAAGCATCTGGTTCTGCGACAAATATGATTTCGCGCATCTGTTTATCATCACTTGACTGATCCACGGCCGATAAACGAACAAACGCTTGGTGGACGCGTATTGGTTTAGAATCAGCAACATCGCTTAATGAAAATCTCATTATAAGTTTCTGTTGTGAATCCGCTTCGATTTTCTGGCCAAGTTTCTTCGGATACTCCACTCTGTGAAATATTAAAATAAAATAGAATGACATCGTCATATCGAAAAAGAATTCGATTATTTGATTCATATGATGGACGATGAAATTACTTTGTTAGTTTCGGTTGCGTTGCTTGATCAGCATCACCCGTACCAATTTCAAGAGAATCGACCTTCACAGTGGACAATACTTTAACCATCACCGTATTGGACACTGTTCCAGCAGATACTGTGATTTTATAGAAACCACGTTGTGGTTTGATATCCATAAAGTTCATCGTGAACAGTGTTCTGGAAATAAAATGGATACCAAATGAGAATAATTCGCTTCGAAATATAATTTCCGCGTATATCTTGTATGAGTAAGTCCAATAATGAATTTATATCAGATGTTTGTTAAGTTTGACAATTTAAATTCACCATGATAACATAATGAGATCATCAGACTCAACAATCGATTTCCCCCAAGCGTATAACCAACTTCGAACTTAATTCGACGAAATCGGCAAATAATTGGGGTCCAATTTCATTCATAGAATTCAGAAAGAATGATGAATAAAAAAGGAACAAAAAGAGAATTGCACTCACTTGTCTTTGGGTGACTGTTTGAAGTTCTGTTTGCTAATGACTACAACATCATCATCTACTTTCGTTGCTGAATTTGCAATAACGGTTGGTGTTGTTACAAGTGGGTTACCAACAATATCACTTACTTTGATAGTAACATGTGGTTGTTGATTAGAAACAACATTACTACCTTCAGCAAGTGTGATACAAATAGGTCTATCGAATTCATTGTTGGCAATAATTTTCAGAGCATCAAGCAGTTTGACTGCACCCTTTGCTTGTGGTACAAGACGCCGTGAGAGCAAATAATTTGTCATTTTAACGATTTGTTGCGATGATACCGGGGGTGCTTTCTTATTTGCTTCTGAGAGTCGGGCAATACCAGTCACTACGAGACCTGTCAACAAGTACATACGTACATACATTAATTATATTCATGATACATCGCATCACAATATATTTGAGTATTCAATGAATTGTTTTCAGTGAAACAAATTATCTCCAAAGTCATTCCAGAAGAACGAAAGTTTTAATTAACATCATGAACAATTCTTTTCGGTTATCCCATGTGGAATGTAACATTCACAACAAGGTGGCTTTACATTCTCTATATCTCTATGTGCATTCTTGCGAATGAATTCCAGATTGTTAAAATGATGTACCAGACCGACGGTCCATCGTGAATCATATTTCCAGTTATGATGGTAGAAACCTCCCATCAACATTCAACTTTTCATAAGAATTCAGAATAGGGTTACGACATTACACCCGAGTTATATAGATCGTTTTCCCCATTTATGTATGAATCGGTTCCAAGTTCGTGAGGTCCAGCCCGAAGATACAATGATAAGAAGTAGAAACTTACTCGTCAGAGAAAGTCCACCTTCGAACTGCAAATAAAGTCCGTCAACTTCATCAGCTTGGACAATTGCATCTTCAATCCTGCTCAAAGCAAAGGAACCCGCGGGTCCAAGATTGGCGGCAATATGGAACGTATATCCAAGACTACAATTGAATATTTCGAATTAATTAATAGCAATAATTCGAGAAATAACCAAAGAAAATGAGAAAGGAACAAAAGAAAATTACTTGGACAGGTTATCGTCTTTCTTCAATGCTGCCTGTAATGTCTTCACAACTTTTGATATGGTAGAATCTGACAACTTTTTCCCCAGACTCATATATGCTGAGATTGCATGATACAGATCAGGAATAGTCGAATCTTCTTTGTCAATTACTGCGGCCAATGACTAATCAAACATAAATTTATAGGAAATGAACTACAATGTCTGTTTTGCGCTGGTGTGATCTTGTTTCATAGCGATCTTGATTCATGAAGGTACCTTCGTTAATGAAGCTATCGTTGCAGCTGGAAGTGGTGGGCATGATCCAAGAGTCTGCATCGCAGAAACAATATGGAAAATGTCATCCACACTCAAATCCATATTATCCGTAGCACTTTTGCTCAAGTATTTACAAGCATCCTGCGAATAGATTCAAGAAAAATCATCAATTCTGTGAATCGCAATTCCGTATTTGATCAAAGTTGAGAAAATGCGTTTTCAGTAAGACTAATCATCGAATCATAGTATATAATCAAGATGTGCAATTTTCATCATCCAGCAATTTCAAGCAGCTGCAACATTTCGATAGGTCCATAGAAATAGTATGAGAACTATAGGAAAAATTACGCATACTTTAACATATCTATTCTGCAAAAATATTTGATTGACCAATTAATTGGAGACTTTGATAGGAACTCGAACTTGAAAAAAATATACCGAAGCATGATTGAAAATATATTCACAAATGAAATTGGTGGGGTTGCAACTGCTTGGATGGCATTCCTCACATATCTTAAACGAACGAATAGTGAGCATTTATAGGTTAACTTACAGCAGCGTTGGGAATCGGCTCTTCGAGAAGTTTACTCCCATGGATGGCATAATGAGTTGATGATATATCAGTGAGTGAAAATCCAGGTTCAATGACCTTCCGTAATCTTTCGCGATCAGCCTTCGATAAATATGAACTCGTTGAGGTTGGGATATCGGGAGCGGCGAAACTGTGTCCGAGTACAGCCGCCGCGATCAATATCCATTGGACTAATTTTTTAAAATAAAAAATATCAATTTGAGCGTTTCAAATTTCAACAGTAATGGATAATTTAACTATCAAGAGCGAAAAGTTTTAATCAGAGAAGTTTTACTAATTGAATGAACGAGTTATGAAATTAACAATTCATCTCGAGAACGCGATTCGTGCGCAATCACGTTTTCAGTATCTCCAATACACTTGGGACATCTGAATAGCAGTTAATCCATTTAAGCATTAAAATTTAACGAACCAGTGTGTTAAATTAATGGAATTATCATGTTTTTGAGCGAATACTTACATGATCTCATGGTGAGTTATGAAGCAACTTATAAGCCGGTCGCCACGTCGGCTCCTCAAACAAGATGGCTTTACCTCTTGCATTGCGCGTGTCGAGAAAAATGGACGATGATGATGTGTGTCTACAGGAAATAGCTGGCATATATACCCATCAAGTCTACCAATGTGGTCTAAGAAAATAATAGCGATACGGGATTGGCGCTCACTCATCGAACTTCCGGTCAGTTAGTGGTGGCAAAACTGATCAATTTCTTTCCGGTTTTCTGTCGTAGTAGAATTTAATAATGCATATAAATTATATCAACTCTTCAAACTTTCGTCAAATTCGAAATATATAATAGAATCTATCGCACTGCATCGATTGAAAGAAATAAAAAGATACCTACCCAATGATTTGAAATAAATATTTAGAAAATAAAGTCTCATTTAACTCAGAGTTATTTGTGCCGGAAGCTGACAATATTGAAAGAAAAGACAAAAAAGTATATTTATCGTAGTCAAAAAACGGCCAAAAAACAAATTCCTGCAAACTCCATACATTTTCCAATTATTCCGCAAAAAAAAATACCATCGTACCTCATGTCATTCTGTAGATATTTGCTGTGAACTTTTAATATCTGAGTGGCGGGCTGCAAACTTCTGTTCAACTTAAAACGTTCACCATATTGGTCACATAAATATGGCAACGCAGCGCTTGGCAATAATACATTCCAGAATATTTCGACTGTCGATCTCGCAGTGTTCAGCATTGTTGCCGCATTTTTTCACTATAAAAATCAAATTATTTGATTGGCTGAACTCATACTCAGCCACTTCACTATATAGTCACCAGGGGTGCGGCAATCATGATGCAGAAGCGCCAAGGTTTCTGGAGGCTTCAATAGAGACTTCTGGCGTGAACCAGCGGCATCACATTTTCATCTCTAGACGGCGCTGGGGAGCTCCATTTACATTACGCATCGATTGGCGCTAATACCGTTTGACAATGCAATGTCATGGTGTTCTTACTATTGCTTGAGACATCCACAAATTTTCGACTTTCGATAATCCTCTAAAGTCTCGCTATGCGAGTTCGATCATTGCATGCTGCGTGAATTATATATATATATATGTATATATCATACATGTATAATATTTGTGTTCTCCCAACTTTGTGTCACCATCGTCATTAACATCATTTCATATCATTATGTCATTATCATAATCATAATCAAAACCATCGCCGTTATCATCACCATCATCACCACCATAGTCACCATCATCATTCATCACCATCAGCGTTGTCATAACTATTATTATCATCTCCGTGATAATAAGCATAACATTGACCGCAGTTCCGATTGTACGCGTTGTAGCTGCCGAGCAGCATCAACTTATGGAAGATCGAAGGAAAATGGACCAGAATGGCCAACAAAGTGTTATTGAATCACAGTGAAATGTTCGGTCATCCTGGCCACCTAGAATGGGAGGCTGCATAGGCATAACCAGGGCAAGGACGGCCTCTGTTGACGACACGTCGGCCAATTCCACAAGAACGCACTCAGGTAAAAATCTATCAATTTAATTCGGAACACCAAAATTTTAGACGGGTGGAGCGAATAATACTGACCGGTAGAGATTTCATAGAACATCAAGCCGTTTATGATCATTTTCAATACTCCATAAAATGTAATGCAACTTTATTGCCATTTTCTTTCTCTCAAATCGTCATGGAACAGAAAAAGTTTGATCATAAAGACATGTCTTGAAGGTTATGATACTTTCCGTGGATTCAGTAATTGTGGACAAGCTGTGAAAAATGTGATACATTTATGCACATTGAACTTGATCGAAGCTTTTTCGGTGAAAAGTTTCTCACCCATTTGAGTGGTACAATTATGTTTATTGAGATTGTACGCAATTTTAATCTCAATGAATGATTTTCTCTATGAAGGTAATTCGAGGAAAAATCATCCTTTGTGTCATGAAGTAATAAGATGGAAGTCAGATGTCCCATTGACCGAGGGTCAACTTCGTAGTAAGAGAGATGAATTTTGGGACACAGCTCCGGCATTTGATGGTAGAAAAGAAATTTGGGATGCTTTAAGAGCAGGTGCAACAGCAGCTGAGACACAGGATTACCAATTAGCACAAGCAATATTGGACGGTGCAAATGTATCAGTACCGAATGGTTTTCTTACTGAGTGTTATGATGAATTGGGAACGAGGTACCAAGTTCCTATTTATTGCCTTTCGTATCCAATAAATATTGTTAAAGAAGACAGTGGGAGAGATTCTCCAGCTGATTGTTCAGGTACGATAATTCCCACTCATCAGGGGTTGATGACATCGATGTATCAACTTATGTTGTAACACATGTCATATTCCTATATATTTTATCTATAATTCCACTACGAAGCTTAGAGTGTCAACGAATTCACATGTTTGCAGAACCTGTTGATGGTGGTACAGAAATAACCTTGAAGCTTAGACTATCTACAACTCTCTGTGACGTTAAGTTACCGGTTTACAGTAGAGACACAATAGGTGTCGCTAAGAAAAAGCTTCAGGTAAATATAAAAATCCAAAAAAATATGTTGTAATCATCAGTATAACATACATCAGTCATGTATTTTCTATTTTCTGAAGAGCCAAGAAGGACTAGAGCCTTCAAAACAGAGGTGGTTTTTCGGAGGAAAACTCCTAGGAGATAAAATGCACATAGAGGAAGCTAAGATACAACCTGGATACGTGATTCAAGTGGTAGTCAACTCCGAGAAGACCGAAAGCTCATCGAGAAACAGCTGAATGAATACATCGTTTTTGTTTTTTATTGCCACAATTTTTTCCGAATTATTATAATACTCTATCTATCCATCCATACTATCATCTATCTATGAATATGTTCATCGTTATCACTCTTTCTCTCTCCCACAATTTCTCGTTGTAAATAAAATTGAGAGAAAAAGAGAATGATTTGATCGGCAGTTACAGTCCCTTAGTATATATCCATTTCTCTTCAAGTATGAAGAATTATTTTGATATAGGAAAACTATAGGACGAGAATGTCAAGATCTCTGAAAAAAATTCGCAATAGCATCCCTTGCGATATGATATTCGCGTTCATACACAAGTGAAAGCGATATCGATCATGTGGATAACAATCTCATTACGAAAGGTTCGATGATGCGAGAGTCAATACATTTCCAAATACATCATATTTCATTCGGAGATATGTATAATTCCTTCTGCCGATTAAATTCTCATTCCGTGATCCAAAACGTTATCGACTGATTTTCCGACCAACTCCCGACGAAATCTGTTAATAGTCATAGGTAATCCGATTGAATATGAATAAGAAATCTCTATACATATGCCAATTCGAATGGCACTCACCGTGCTTGCATACATTACTGAAGTAACGCTTGAAAAATGCATGTGACGTGATAAAATAAAATTTGTTTCAAAGTTAGGACAAAAATTCTAACTAAACAGCATTCAGACAGTAAAATTCAACAACCATCAATAGACAAAGACTGGTAACGATGAATGTGCTTTATGATTGAATATATTTGATACTTGTGTGAACGTAATTCATGGCTCAACTTATAATTGGAATATGTTTACACTAACCCCATGATAGCCAAAAAACGGATTCATCTGTAATAACAAGCAGGAGAGGAAGTGTCTGATATCAAAGTTCTCCATCCATTCAACGTGAGTACCATGACACACATATTTTTCGCTGTGTCTCCCCTCTTTTTCATCCTCTTCATTACATTAGTATGAATGTCACTAGAATATATTCACACATGGCCTATAGAAATGGCACCCTCAGTCAAACGAAGGGTGGAAGAATCGTTCTTCATGCATCTATCGGTTCAGACAATTTCGGATATTCGAAAAGTAATTGACACATGCTAGGGGAAGAAATATATGTCAACAGGTAGAAGTCGTGGTGTGACTGCTTCCTCTTTCGTAACGAATGCATTCGATTCCTCTTTATTCAAATTCTGGGGTTTATCAATGTTATACCTCAAACATAATGTTCCTGGATCACAGATCTATCTTTCGAAACTAAGATTACCTTGGAATTTTTCGCACATATTTGAGTTCATGACAGAGCCAAGTAATCGAACTGAGTAGAATTAAACTTCCGGATTGATGTGAGGCTGCGAGAAGAGTTGGTACGTGATACAGTAGTGTTGATATGCCCAAGACAACTTGAAGATACCCCGCACAAATCAATGCAAGCACAGCTTTCGGTGCATTGCCAACAAGCTTCAATTTCCTGGATTTGAAGCCGATGATTGTTACCATCGCTAACGTTGAAATACCCTGCAATGGAATCAATTTTTCATCAAGGGGTCAATATGTCGAATTGGAATGACACCTTATTCGAATTCCAATTGATGTGATACAATTTCAGAATATATAATAGGAGAAGAATATGTAAGTTGCATCACAGCGTGGGCCGCAACGATGAAGCTAATTACAATATGAAGAGCAACACCTAAAGTTCAAATTTCATTCCGGTCAAACTAGTGAAGATGCTTGATAGCATATCGACCATATTTTGTATATATAACCTCTCAGAAATATGAAAAGTACATATGCTTACCAATATTCGATGATCAAACTGCACCGTCGTCGGATTTTCCATAAAATTACGTAGTATCGGGGAATAAGAAAGGAGGTCATGTGGGATCCAACGACCCGCCATTTTGGGGAAAGTATTGTAAATGAGTCCCGCATCAAGACCAGCAACAAAAGCACCGGAGATTGCAGTGATGAAAATCAACCCCTTAGTCGAATATACAAATTTCTTGAATTTTAAAAGTTTCTTCGGCACCACTATTTGCAACTCCTTTTCACAGAACCAATCGTGCCTCATCTTGCTAGCCGGAATGAGGAGATCAAGTGCAGCATATAGCATACCGGTATAAATTGCCAAAGCAAGACCAAGATGCGCAGCCAGTCGGTACTGTGATACACGGGGTACATCTGCTGGCTCATGAAAACGATCTTCAAGTCCAGATTTAACCATGTACCATCCCATTAGTCCTTGAAGTCCAATTAGTGTCCCCAAAATCATCACCCTCGTCGTAGTTCTCGGTTGCAACATTTTATGTGACCAGAAATATATACTTGGCATGATAAAAGTCACGCCAATTATTCGACCCCACATCCTGTGTAAGTATTCCATCCACCAAATCCGTTTGAATTCATCCAGCGTCATTTCTCTTTTAAGTCTGAAAGAGGAGTGGAATATTTCTTGTATATCGAAACGAATGTTTGGAATTTTCGGAAAGATATCGCTCATAGATGCGCTCAACTTTCAGAATCGCTCAATTCTCTGACAGATCGAAAACATGTATAAATTTTAATCTTTACAGAAGTTTCTTCAATTCTCACAGCGTCTACTCAAATACTCACATTTTATATTCAGGGTATTGCTTGTATTTCTCAAATTCTTCTTCCCATTGAATTTTTGTGACTGGCATCTTTTCACCAACAAATCGCCATGTCACCATGGACAAACCCGATTCAGTAAGTCTTGTGATGCCCCCTGAAAATCATAGGTTGAGATTCAATATAACGCATCCAGTTATAAACGACATCAATTTATTTATATCAACCAACACTCTCCATAGTTCTACTACGGTACAAGAAATGATCCTAGATTGTATTACTCGAATGTTTCAACTGGCGCTATCATTTCCCATACGTTTTTTCAACAATTTCTTGCACACATTTCTGAATAGAACCATAAATAAGATAGTAACTGATTATACCTAGAGCTACAGCAACGAATACCATTCCACTGCATGTTAAAAGCCACGCGCCCACAACTTTATCGGTTTTTTTTCTAATGGCAGACGCATTTCGCAGTGGAGCAGATCCTATTTTCGTGATTACTAGGGGTGTTGTGCTGAAAAATCGCAGAACTCCTCTGGAATCACATATTTTTTTCCGGCACTTCTGGACTGGATTGTGCAATATTTTCCTAGTTATCAGAGTATACTGATGTGAATACACCTTCCGTAAACTCTCAAGACCAAATCTTGATACACTCAACATTCTGAAATATTTAAACCGAGATTAATGCTGTGATATTATCTTTCCATTCACAAAAAAGTTTCCATTACCTTAAAGTTTAATTTATCGTGTTCTTGCTCAAAATTTTCTCTTATCCCGAATAGTAGTCACATCGTAGTTATTAATGGAAGTAACTTAGGTTCCTATCCGGCTGTGAGCAGGGAGAAGTTCCATACTGTCAGACAACTTGCGACTTATCGCTTATGGGTACTCTCCATTACTTTTCATATAGAGTTTTCGGGAATTGGCTGACAGTGTACTATCAGTACTGGTTTTTCGTTCGGAAACACTTTTTAACACAATTGAGTTGACTGAATTGTGTGACCCATTCGTTAGACATTGATCTTGGGGAATTACTGACTCCCGACTGTCGAAACCAGTCGAGACCAAAGAGAGATCTCTCCGCGGTATTTTCCTGAGTAATTTTCAGGTTTCGCCCGCGGCGTAGGCTAACCAGAACTTCACCTGCAGATTGAAATAACCTGCCCATAGCATGTAAAGATGCATTGTTCAGAGATGGCGCTATTTGATTCTTCCATAAAGACACACAGCATGGACCGCTTGCGCATCCAAGTTGGCGGGGGCACTTCAAAGTAGGGGAAGATAATTGAATCGAGTGACGCTTTCGTTGGTCCGATTCCGTCAGTATGTTTGCCCCCATTCTGAAACACTGAGTTATCTCCCCCTGAAAAGCCCCATCTCGGAAAAATTAACACGTCTCCCTGAGTGTCACAAATTTATAAATTCGATGTTTAATGCAAGGCAAATTATTAAGACCACAAATTTCTCCAACAGGCCACTTTGAACTTGTTTCCTCTCTTCTTTTGATACTAATTCTGATGTAATTGGACATTCCTCACATAGGAATGATAAAACCATAAATAATTTGATACAGGGAAATAATTCGAATGTCCGAATTCGTCTCTGTTGTACTCTCGTTTGGATAACTAAACAAGATGATGGTTCTATTTGTGATGTGAATTTTCTTGGGTATCATATGTATGACTACGTACAAACATATTGGCATGTACAGAAACAGATGAAATTTCAAGAGGCGAATAATGTCAATATTGAATAAAGATCAAAGCATGGCAAGTTCGCGAGTTACAGGTGATGAACACAGTGTCGAGGTTAGTATAATCAATGTGGAAAATTTTTTTGATAGAAGGTCAACTCGTACATTCCGGCGAATCGAGGATTTATATAATATGAATTCTACATATTCCAGACCCTCGCTGAAGTATTCCGGTGCTTCATATGCATGGAAAAACTGCGTGATGCTCACTTATGCCCTCATTGTAGCAAATTGTGTTGTTATACATGTGTGCGGCGATGGCTGACCGAACAACGTTCTCAATGTCCTCATTGTCGTGCGTCTCTTCATCTTCATGAGCTCGTTAATTGTCGATGGGTTGAAGAAGTCACTCAGCAATTAGACACTCTGCAAGCTGCGGGCGGTGCGAATCCGCAGTGTGATGAGTTTGCGAAGGACAGGTAGACATATCGTGTTCAAATTCTTGATGATTTCCATCTCCAATTTTGAATTTTTGCTCAAAATGAATTAGATGCACCATACATTGCGAAAAATTGTCGGTATATTGTTGGAGTTGTGAACGATGCATATGTCACCAATGTGCTCTCTGGGGTGGCACACATACAGGTCATACTTTTAAACCCCTCGATGACGTATACGATAATCATGTGACCCAAGTAAAAGCCGAAATTGGTCAATTGAGAAGACGACTGATGGAACACGTGAGCATCGTTGAGGAAGTGGTAAGGAGTATCAAAAAATTGCTAAATGATTGAGGATATTAATGAACAACGAGTTCAGCCAATTCGCCTTTCAATATACTATGAAAGTATTTTCTTTGATTTAGGAACGAAACGTTGAGAGTGTAAGAGCAGCAAAAGACGAACGTGTTCGCGAAATCCGCAATGCTGTCGAACTGATGATAACACGACTCGATTCACAATTGAAGACAAAACTCATGACTTTGATGGGTCAAAAGAATTCCCTTACGTCAGAATCTGAACAACTGGAGGCTCTTATTCAAGAAATTGAACATCAATTGCATTCATGTTCGCGATCTGAGCTCATTATGAAAAGTTCTGAATTGTTACGGATGATGCATCAAGTGCGGAAGAAACCGATCACCAGTTTCGTAACAGCACCCGTACCTCCCGATTTTCACAGGTATTACAGTTTGACCTCATGACAATAACAAACAAACTCACCACTTTCATCACGTTTACCGAATAATTCCAGTGAAATTGTACCAACATATGACAGTGCGACGTTTGCAATGCAAAATTTCACCCAATTGCAACTGGCAGCAGACCCAGTATATTCGGCGCCATTACATGTCAATGGATTATGTTGGCGTCTGAAGGTGTATCCCGATGGTAACGGTGTTGTGCGGGGAAATTATTTATCTGTTTTTCTAGAACTGAGTGCAGGTCTGCCAGAAATATCGAAGTAAAATTTCTAGTCATATCCATATCTCAAGGAAAAGAAAAAATTTCGTGAAGAATAATGTCCGAATGTTATATAATTTGCAACTAGATACGAGTATCGAGTGGAAATGATACATCAAGGACCTCAAGATACTAGTAAGAACATTGTACGGGAATTCGCTTCAGATTTCGAAATTGGCGAATGTTGGGGTTATAATCGGTTCTTTAGACTGGATCTCCTTGCCACAGAAGGTTATCTGAATACTGAATCAGACATTTTAATACTACGGTAGGTTCCGTTAATACTCAATACAGATTCGTTGTTTATTTATTCTATATAATATGTTTAATACAGATTTCAGGTTCGGCCGCCTACTTTCCATCAACGCTGTCGAGATCAGCAATGGTACATCTCACAGCTTTTGACAGTTCAAAATCAATATGCCACGCAACTCAATGAATTGAAAGAGGTTTGTAAATAAGTTCAGTTTGAATCGAATAACCTAGAATTATACATGAATGCATCTGATGGTGATACCTCGACGAGAATCTGAATGAGTTTTTCGCAATACAAAGCTATGTCTTATCCCGCAGCGGTTAGCGATTGAGATATCGCGAAACACGATTGCTGCCATGAAAGTTACAGAGGGTGTAACACCAGCCATCTTTATGCCATCAATTATCCATCCGCAATTGGAAAATTCAGAGAATGATAATGAAGATACAGCGTCCTCTGTAACTAATCCTTATGGCCCTGAAATGGATTCGGACCCATCCCTAAGGTAATGTGAAAAATTACAATCGTTAGGGTCATATACTGAAAGTAATCCACAAATATCCTCTAGATCTATCCATAATGGTATTAACGAAGCAATGGGTACAAATCCGTTGCTGCTGGAGGATCGGAAGACAAGAGATTGCATTCGGTTTCCTTCTAACAATATGATGTTGAAATCACCATCAAATTCACACCATCGCGAATCGTCAAAGCACAGAAGTTTGACACATTCCGGTATTGCTACGCATACGACGTCGATTCAACTCTTGAATGACATTGGCCCAAAACAAATTGTTTCTCCAAAATCGCCCACATCGAGAGCTGAGAGTTTTTCATCAAGCAGTAGCAGCAGTAGCAGCGACAGCAGTGTAAAATGAACTTCCCTATGTGATGCCAAAAGTTATTTCATGCAATACGTGTGATTCAATCATAACGATTTCGCTATTATTTCCGTTTGCAGTGTATCAGAAATCAAGACATATACATAGATGATAACCAAAGCGATGTACTCAATCTAACATCGGTAGACGAAAAATCTGTGGACGAAAATGACATTAGTCAGTCGGTATCAGGTAATGTGCAATATGATTGGTATCACAATGACATTCGGTATTTTGACTTCACAAAAATACGAAAATATGAGCGATTTTACATAGTCCAATGTTGCTAAATGAACACAGGAGCACATCTCGATATTTTTTTCTGCTTCATCAGGTGAGAACGATGTAGAGATTACCAAATCGCTCAAACAGTGGATTCGCCATCATGAATTGGTTGCAAATAGGAATGATGGCTGTATGGCTGAAGCGCTCGATCGCAAGTATTTATTATTTCCAAATTTTGAAAACTTCTGCGAAGTTATTTTTCGCTATCTTACTTTTCTCGTAATGATGTTGAAACAAATCATCTCTTCAGTCGAAAACAGGCAGATGCTGATCTTGAAGAAAAAATGATGCTCTTACACCTATTCAAAATGCACGATTTGAACTCGACATGGTGTTTAGTGTGTTTCAAGTATCATTCTGATGAGCGATTACGTGAGGCACATGCGTTTGCCTGCAATCAGAAGAACGATTCTACTTTAGGCAAAATCCAAGATTCCTCATACATTAACGGTTTTTCTGAATCATTCGCAAAAATCCATCAACTTGTCCATAAACATTCAACAAGCTCTAAACTTTCATTGAGCAGAAAACACATTGCTAAAAAAAAAAAGCTCACCTGTGAACAAATGGATCGATCGCAGTCATCACTGATATATTCTGCCGCAAAAGTGAATGATGCAAATATAAATCTCACATTGTGTCAACGCGATGGTATTTCCAGTGAGCCACCACATGTTCCCGAAACTGATTCTGCACATAGTCCTGATATTGATAATGCAACACTATCACGTACTCACTCTCCAAAAATACGAAATACAACTGGAAGAGAGGTGCATCTGTCGAGGATAATGCGATTTGATTTCAACAAACCATTCTGTGAGTCGTAGTCTGATTAATATGCGAATCTGCAGGCTATGTACTCTCATGTAGATTCTCTCAATCCAGTACTGTTGCTGAGTTTCGAATGAACATCACTGTTATGAGCAAGCGCATGTATAAGAAACAATCCTTCATGATTCTTAAAGTTATCAACAATCATTTATTTTTCCTCCATAGCTCAAGATGAAAACAAAGCCTGCCCAAAATATGACTCACCGAAGTGCAATTTAGTTAGTCGCTCATCACTACCATCTACTACAACGAATTCAGATGATAAGAACGAGATACGACCTGAATTCGAGCAATTAATGGATTCATTAAAATGCGCCCCGCATTCACAAAAAGATAATATTGTTCATAGAAAGCATTTAGAGTAAGTAACAATCAATATTTGTCTGCTAAAAATTAGGGCGAATGAATTCGTCTGTAATGATATAAATTTCACTATATCTAGAATGCAGGAGAGTTGTCCTGAAGCGTCCTTGTCTGGAATATTAAATACTGCAAGTACGGTAGATTACAGTTGGGTGCCATCATTCCATCATGTAGATCGTGGTAAGATACATCTCAAACTCCTGCTCAATCAATTCAACAAGTTCTTTCATATCAAAAATTCATTATTTAGGCATCAAGAGCACCTCAGAGAGTACAGATCATGATGTTATGAAGAGGGGCCGAACGGATAGAACTGACAAATGATGCCCCTTCATTTACCTGACAAGTTCCGGTTCATGCTTCCATGGAGACATGTTCTTATAAAACTCTCAGCATGATGATGCAATGCGAATGAAATTGGATTTTTTTTCTTTCCTTTCACAAAGTATTGATATTAAAAACGTCTTCTACCAATCATGTCAAATGTATATCTGTCTTATTGTGTAATATCAATATCTAAATGAATTCATCATAATGTCATCGAATATATACGTTTGGGATTTTATTCTTTCTTGAATCCTCAGTAACTGTATGACATTATGATATGACGGTGTTTGTACACTAAAACTCAATTCTTCTTCTATCTATTTCCCTAAATACTTGTGGAATTCCTCGTTTGGATGTGATTTCTCGGAACGAGGATCCAGGAGTGCAAAATTAAATGAAGTACGAAAGGAAACACCATGGAAATATTCTACCACTTCGTCCTTGAGTTGGGCTTCAAACTATGCCAACTTATATTGGTGTACAAAATCAATCTTTTCTTTTTATTATGTACATGAAATCGGTAATTATACGACCTGTCACATCACTATCACATCGCATATATGTCCGTCATGACATTCACAATCATTTTCATCACACGGATAAATTATAACGAAGACGTGATTTCCAGAAATAAGAATTCTTCCTCTCCTTCACCATCGCCACCACCACATTTTTCACTATGTCGATAACTGAGTTTTTATCATCAACAATCTGTGTTGAACTCAGGAAATATCGGAAAGAGAAAAAAATTGTCGACAGTCAAGATAATTTGTGTATACTGCCCATTCCTATCGCCACAGATGCGCTCTTCAGCCGTAATTGAGAAATACACATAATCGCAACTTTTTTTCATAGAACAGGACAGACATGATTCAACAGTTATTGTGATCGATGTAATCTAACTCGCGTTACTTGTTTTGATATTTACTTATATAATTGCTACGTACTCAGTACTCCAGAAAATAATATTCATCACTCGCTTGGAGAAACTAAATCATATCAGAGCTATTATCAATCAGTGGTGCACCTGCTGAAACTTCTACCAATCAAGTATCAGTGAAGATGGTCTTGAAGTTCGCGAGTAACCTGAGTTTCATGTTTACTGAGTGTTCTAACCTTATAGAACGCTATCAGTTAGCAAAAAACGCTGGATTCAGAGCTGTAGAAACAGGATTCCCATTCGGATACAGTATTGAACAGGTGAAGGGTGCCAAAGAAGCTGCGAATGTCAATCAAGTATTGATAAATGTATTGACCGGTTTGTGAAATGATTTCATATTTGCACATAGAATCAAATGAAATACTTGCGACATTTCGTATCGAAGATCGCCTATGAATAGATGTTCATAGAGACAATGTCGCATCAGTAATCTCATGACGGAGATGATGTCGAAGAACCCATCTAAATTTTTCTCATGATTTCGCAAGAAACTAATTATCGAAAATTCGCTATTATATTAAGAGCTTGCACATATTTATCATGATCATTTACTATACTTACACAATCTTTTCGAGATGTGCAGGAGATGTAACGAAGGGCGAATTGGGGTTTGCTGCCATTCCCGATAAAGAAAAAGAGTTCAAAGATAGTATTGAGACGACTATCAAGTACGCAAAGGCCTTGGATTGCGCCAAGTCGGTATATTTTCAACATCATTTTTAGAGAAATCATGAAGATAAATATATTCAACATCCCGTCCATGAAATTGTCCTTCCTTTTCAGAATTCATGTAATGTCAGGCACCGTGCTGTCGCCAACGGCCGTTAACGATGTTGTTTATGAATCGAACTTGCGATATGCTGTTGATAGATTCACTACAGAAGGAATTGTTGGATTAATTGAGCCTATCAACAATTATTCTGTGCCCCATTATTATATGAATGATTTTAACAAAGGTAAATTTCACCTATGAAAGCGACGAACATGAACGTGTAATCGATACAACATCTCTCGTTTATCAGGATTTTTATTTGCAGCTCTTGCTTTGGTTAAAAAAATTAATAATCCCCATTTGAAACTGATGTTTGATATATTTCATTTGCAACACATTATCGGCAACATAACCAACGTGATTGAAGAAAACTTCGCTTATGTTGGTAATTATAATTCATTTCAATCACAATCTTGAAGACAGGAGCGTAAACACTCTAGAAAAAAAGAATATCTTTTCTTGAAAGCGCTCAATGGAAGAATAATCGAAGATGATAAATCGTGATTATTATCTTTTCTCAGGACATGTGCAGATAGCCCAAGTTCCTGGGAGACACGAGCCAGATACACCCGGTGAATTGAATTACGAATATATACTATCGTTATTAGAAAAATTGGGCTATAACGATTATATTGGATTGGAATACAAACCTAAAACATCATCAACTAGCGGATTGTCGTGGATCACCAAACTTGGTTATTCCCTGTCATGAATACGAACAAAATATCGTGATAGACCTTTTCACTTTCTTTTTATTTCATACAGAAAGACCAAACATAAATTGTGTTTATTGATAATATAAGTATTTGAAAAAACTTTTATTATTTTACATTGTTGATTAATTATGCGATTGCCACTTCCAAGCTTCGTGTCTATACAGATAATGCATTAAAATAGTTAAGTCAATATTTTATCTATAAATGTAGTAGGAAACGAACGGGTTTGTTCCATTTCATCATTATACACAAGTTCTGCGAGTCTTGAAGCCACTCCGTAAAAGAGAAAAAGATTTTGCGAGATGGCAGTTATCAATTTACATTAATTCCATGAAATAACGAAAGTACTATCAATTCAATGAGGTTAGAGAGTCATGGATACTATATCTACGATGTTTTGTATAGAATTGTTTGGATCTGGTTATGGCGATAGATAATTGATTCTGTGTTTCAGACGGGTTCGAGTTGGTTGACCAACGGCTCGTTAACATCGATGATGGGTCGTATGATGGCAGTACTATAAAAGATTGTATAACATAAATTTTTATTAGTTCATACTTCATTTTCCAATTGAATAAATTCAAACCCCACTCTCACATGATACATGTAACTCATATGTAATATTGGTTCACTTAGTTCTACACATTGTCGCTCATATTTGTTAATGTATAATTTAACAATCGTGATGTTAGTCTTCTTCCATTACAAATAACCATGCTCGAAATTGATTATTCCAGAACAGCAACTAATTTCTCATTGCACCATTGCCTGTGACATTGAACGCTTATCTTCCAATTGAGAAACGAATATGTTGACTGATCGAGTATCGTCTGATTAAGGAAACGTGGTCTCGTAATGTTAATGGTCGTGTAATTCGGGCGCACGAAAGTGTTATCGTCGTCTCAGTAAATCTGGACCTTAGATATGATCGGTTTCTCCACACCCACCAATACATAACTGATAGCAGTAGTCCAAATTAATCAATCATGCACAATGAAATAGAAGGAAGAGGAAATATCCTGGAACACACGGGGTCCAGTTTCTCACTGGAACCACTTTATTGAGGCAAGGCATTACTGGCCCACAAATCTATCATTCTCCATTATAGGATCACCATATTAACGGACATGTCAAGATTCAGCGAAAAACGTGTCGTCGACAAATATCTCTGCCCAATATGCGCCATGCCACACCAATATACATCGCCATCGCTGCGAAAGCGGCTCGATATACGAACCGATTTGGAAGATCACGACTACCAATCTGTCAATCTCTTACACGAAGCAAGAGCAGAAGAAGTAATGGAGAATTTGTATTTTCCAGAGTCTAATGTGTTGATATCTACCCTGATATATCATGAAGTTTTATTGGCAGGTATATGAATACGTACCAATGAAAAATTGAAACAAGGTGGAATAAGGGTCAGCAGTGAGTGATACTTGCAACAAATGCATTCAATATGCTCTTTTAAATACAAGTATATGTTTATTGTCCATAAGTTTATTCAGCTCAATCGAATATTGCGTTTCTCCAATGCTACACGATTCGATATAACAAAATCATTCATTTGTTCGCAGTAAGGTTTATTTTGTTCAACATTTCAAGTAAAGTTCAAACTTCCAAAGTCATTAATCCTCTTATGCTGGAGAAAAACTGTGTATTTAATGCAATATCGTGGGCTGTTCACATGAGAAATTGAGCGCAAACTCAAATCATACAAGACCAGTACTGGTCATAGAAGTTTTTTGAAGCCCTAGATCGAAAATATTGTTCATTCATCAAACATCATTAAGGTAATGAATTTCCTTTATACCATGTATAATAATCACCAAAATTTGTCCTGCCAATATGATGATTGTTCCCGAAAAAGCACGTAGCTCTTGCGAGCATCAACATTGGTTCAGAAATCGAGACGAGGTTGAAAAAGTCGAAAGAGAACACATCGATTCTCTAATTGCAACAAAGCGAATGTAAATATGTACTACACAACACGTGCCACCATAAGATTTTTAGTGACCGAAAAGTTTGAAACCTCGATATGTATGGAGCTATGTTCACTCTGTTTCGTAACATCAGCTCCCGCGTAGCCTCATCGTTCAGGATGGTAATATTGATGAATCCTGCAACACTTGGGACACATCACACCGTTCTTCTGCTCATACTATTCGGTGTAAGCGTATTAAGGCTCATTCTCTCCCAGCAGTATGTGTCTGTCTTCATCGCACATCCTCACCGGAAACGTGATGCCATCACCAAAGCTGTAACCCGAACCCCAATAACGTGTTTTGCTTCTATAATTTATCAATATGATGATTCAGGTGTACCCTTATATTTTGGAATACAAGTTTTTTTTTTGCTATTTGAAGCTCCAAACCAGATGCACAATACCTTGATCAAATAGCAGCGGTCACTTGTGCGAAATCTATCTTCTGACCGAACATTAATACAAGACTCGCTATGAGTTACAGATAATTTTTCTTATATATTACAATTGTTTGATCTTAAGACATGCATCGAAAGAAGGTTCCAAGTCAAGCGCGTTTGCGAGACCATCTCCCTCGTTACGTAGTTAGTGGTCATTAGTCACGTTAACGTTATTGTCAACTAATCGGACGATTCATCAGGATTATAATCTCTGTGGAGCAAATCAAAAGAGAAATCGTCCGCAGAAGAGTCTTGTGTACACATCTGGAGTATATTTATTGATGTGATTTAAGCCCAATGTGAGAAAGTCGGTACTTATAGAGGAGAATTAATATTTTCTCAATAAATAACCACCCGATATGCTACATAATATCCTTGTTGGCAGTGACCAGGCTACGCTGGACAATCCGTATTCTATGTAAATTCGCACAAGTTAATGTCTCGCTCATTTTTGGACGTTCTCAGTCTCGCACTATTTGATGGGGAAGTGAATCATAATGTCGAAGCTATTGGATTACGATGGATGATATTTCATAACAAACTTAATTTAGAATGTCGAAGTGCGTCTACAGTCATCCTGTTTCATTCCATCATGCTCGAATATTCGCATCTTGAAATCCATCGCCACGTACGTCCCCATAATCAGTAACACCCGAACGAATACGTTTTTATCACCTATTGAAGTTTCGGTTGTAACCAAGAAAGTCTTATACAATTCTCCATTCGTATGTATTTCAGTCAAATAATAGAATAAATTGGTGATGATGTTATACTGTGTTAAGTCACAATTACGTAGATTGACTATGAAGAAGATATTGTAAAAGAAAAATCAAATTCTCTCATAAAAGCAGACTTTTATAAAATCACCTACATCATTCATTCCTCTCTCTCTCTCTCTCTCTCTCGTGAAAAAGGGTTGGACAAGCATCTCTAGTCTACGATAAAAATGTCAACTGTTAATATATAAACTTCACTTTTCCTCGTTTGCATATCGAATTTTCGTAAATTGCGGTAGAACAAGGATGTATTCGAGTACATTCGATACTGCATGGCCATTTTAAGACAACGAGATTAAAAATGGGTATGACAAGATTCTTGGTAGCAGATCGTGCATGATTCTACTTTGTCTACCACACCCCCCACAGGAAAGGAGCTCAATGGTGGAGATCACTCGATCCCTCTTATAAACGATCAAAATTACTCTCAACTCCTTTCGCATCGGACACGTGATCTCATCCAACTCTCTTCAAAACCTGGATTCGGAATTGATGAAAGAACTTAATTATCTATTGCAACGATTGAATGGAGTAATCATGAGTTGAATCGGTCGTTTAAAATACACCTGTCGACGTGGTAGGTCAAAATTTAATGGAAGATAAAACGCATGCTCATGCTCAACATGCAATACTGAAAATGTGATTTGATGATTTGGAACTCCGAAGACATTACAGAATTAGGTGGATATCTAAGAATTATAATTGAACAAGAGAATTTGAACAATTTGAATCTTAGGAGTTCCATAACAAATGTTTTCCCCCATATGAAAATTTGGATTTTCCAGACAGACGATGGCACACGTCAATTAAAGTAACACAATTTCGATAATTGGTTTACAGTGCTGACCTGTTTTGAGTTATTCCCATAGAGTTGTAAGTATTCGGGCCACTTTGGTGCTGTGCACGAACTGGATAGACCACTCCATTCCCGTGACTAAAAACACAGTCGTACGTATCTCCTTCTCAATTAAGTGTATTTTGTTTGTCAGTATCTCGTTTTTTTCTCTGTTATTACCCTCTCAATAGTATGTTTGATTTGACTTATCGAATATTTCCACGAACTTGATATATTTCAGTTTTTTGCATTGTAATTACTAGGTAAAAAATGAAAGGAAAAAAAAAGCTCCCACCGTCATCTACTAAAATTAATCAACCGTTGAAAGAGTATAATGATCGAAAAATGAACATCCAAAAGTTTAGAGAGTATATGTAAAAACAATGCAAATAGTTGAAGAAAACTTTGTATAACGAACGACTAAGCATGACAAAAACTGTTTGATGATGTTACAGATAGACATGATCAGACATTCTGGTCAATTCTCGATAAATTCTCGACAACGATATACAATGAGAATAATGATTTTCAATACAGAGTGAAAAGAGAAAATTAAATTGTTTTGTGACAAATAAAATGAATGAAATGAAAGTTAGACATGGTTCGGTATTGTGCAATTGGCTCGAATATTTCTTGCATCAAAAAACATGTAAATTCTCCATAAATAGACTATCAACAACATTAACGAGCGATAGACGAAAATGGGGAAACAACTCTATCATGAGCTCGGAATTTGTGTTCAATTAATTGTGAAATTCTCGATGGAACTCAAATACATCAAATTTTTCCGTGACATATCATTCAATCATTATTTTCGCAACACCACTGGAGACCCAATCGCTTCTTCTGGTAACTTTGATTACCAAACAAAAAAATCCGACATCATAACTTGAGCTATGAATAATATTGGTTAAATATTCACATGAGTAGAAGTTTCCCAATCTTTTAGTCTATTTCCTTTGATAAAACTGAGAAAATATTATTTCAAAACATCCACTTGGAATTCATATTCGATAATTATAGTTTCTTACCTAGAGAAAACTGGAATGAACCATAATTTTCCGACATCGCCGAAAACTTCCTGAAAGTTGTTATACTTCCCAATGCTAAAACCATCTTTGTCCTTCCCCAGCCGGAATATGGGAGGTCGAAATGCCTCTGAATCAAGAGATACTTATAATAGATTTTGTATCATATAAGCATTTGTGCTTATTCATTTTAGATAAATGACCATATTCCGAAAGTTACACGCAAAACAACTAAAATGTAATTTCGATGTTGGGAGAGATGTATGTTTCGAATATTGCAATGTGAATCTCTGTTTTCCAACTAACCTAGTGTAGATCTATTGTGGAGAATGAGGTAGCAATGATAGAAGAACAGAGAGTTGAGGCTGACAGCAAACATGAGAGCAACGAAGAAGAGGAATAACAGGTGGATTTTCCCCATGCCCTCAAGATCACCCTGTGGACCAAACCAAATCTTTTCATGGATACCCATGAGTGAAAGTTGCAAAGTTCATCATTTAATCATTGAATCCATGAATGGGAGATGATGAAACAGATTCGTGATACGCTGAATCCGCAATATGCCGCTATGAGTGTGAATCACAGCACTCCTTATTCTCTGCTTTTGATTATTTTCTACTTTAACCATCGAAAATCTTCCGATGATATATTAAATTCGAGTCGGTTTCATGTCTCTCTCAAAATCTTCCATGTATCCAAACACCTCTTCGTATTTTTACCTCTTACCTTCCAAAATTGTATGAAATACTGTAATGTCGTCACAGCAATAAAAATACAATACAGAAGTGCATATGCCAAAAATAATATGAAGAATTTATAATTGTGGTATGCTACACAATTATTCACCCAAGGGCAATGGTGATCCATTTTTAAAACACATGACCTGCAAACACTGCAATGATGCGTTCGATCTGGCTTTATCAACTGACATTTTTCGCAAAAACGAATAGCTGAAAAAATTTTTTCTGATAATATTAAAAAAACGGATTCCATTGACCATTTAGATCATAAATATTGGATTCAGGAGAATCAATACCTCCTCGTATTGTCCGATTAGTAACCGGTAAATTTTGGGCAAGCCTCTCAAGTATCGCTGACTGCGCCTCTTCATTCTGAGCTTGCTGAAGGTTCTGAACCTCGGCCGGTGGGACACAGAACTATTGACAAATAAAGGAATGAAAATAAATCCGGAGAAAGTAGACGTCGAATGAATTACTTGGTTACCATTTCGGGAATGGGTTTCAAGTCGGTCACAACCGTTTGCCAATACGACCACAGGAACATGAAGAACGTGATGTGGAAAAAGAAAAGATATAACGCTGAAATGAAAGCACGTTGTTAAACTTCGATCAGCTTACGCTTAATGAAGACATCAGTTTATCGATAGACTGTCCTAATAAAATATTTATCACTACTGAGAATGTCGATATCGTTACTGTGTGTGACGTTATTTTCACAATGGGCAGTATTGAGAATTGAAAATAAGATGTATGCACGTGTACACACACATATATATGCTCATACTATTTTTCAGAAATGTACTTGGATATTGACCTGACCGGAACTTTACTTTGATCGATATCAAAAAACGAATTGGGTAGAAAAAATGCAGTGGAACCTCGATTTTCCTCCGTCGAACGTTTCTTTTGACTATGGTATTCTGAGACTTGCGATTCTCTTCTTCACCTTCCAATACTGATGCATCTAATTGATTGCATTGCACGCACTGATACATGCGTCTTTTACACAGACCATTCTCCTTCTCCATTCATTTCGCCTCTTGGTTTTCTCGCGATTTCCATCAGCACGCCCGAAAACGCGGAAGAAAATCGAAGTTCTACTGCAGAACCATCGATGTGTACGAATTCGTCCTACGTATAATACATCAATAAAATCTACACATTCATACATATAGATCTGATAAGATAACTACTCACTTTTTTGTATGTAATTCTCAATCGTATCTGAAACAAATAGAGAGATTAGAATTAAGCGATGATGCGTGTTTTTACTAGTTTGTTTTCATTATTTCTCTCCATTGTTCAGGTGAGAAAAGAACAATGTTTCAAGTGAGATGACTGGGACTTACAATAACAGAGTTGTACCACGTAGGCATAATAAGACCAGCAGACGATAGTGAGAATGAAAATAACAGGTACCCACTTAAAAGCCTTCACACACCACCAACATGACCCATGTTGTTTACCCATAGCAGAGAAATCACACGATTTTGTCTCACTTTGATCTTTCTTTGGAATCACGGAGGACTGGGATACTTGTTACTTCCGATGATGAACACGCTGTCAACAATTTCATCGTCTCCACCCGTCAGCGATCATTTTTGACTGACTCATTATCTGCCCTTCTTCGGAGCTTATCTCTATCTCTATATCAACTTTTACTTATGATTATTCTGTAATGAAATTTGTGGAGAAACTTTGTGCCATTTATTGGGTTACTTCTTTTTTTTTTCTAACATGACATGAATTCTCGAAACTCTTCATCAACGTATATCGGTGTTCTAAAAATCCACGAATCACAGAATATCGTTTGATGATTGTTCCATAACAACTGATATGCATAGAATTATGAGGATTGTCCTGATAACTCCTATAACAAGACAATTGTTCTCTGGAAATACTCTTTGGTATATTCACCAAGTGGCCTAAATGAGTCAAAATAAGTACAAACACCAGTAAACAAATAAACGCGGGGACAATCCGAATGACAAATGGAACCAAACGTAACTACTCATATGAAAGATGGACGTCATTGATGGTATAACTGACATCATAACCATAGAGTATAAACACGCGTCTGTCACTGGCATTTAGGGGGAAAAGGCTCTCTACCCACAGCCAGAAAATAATGTCTACAGTATAGTTAGGGCAATGCTCATGTCGACAACCTCGTGGAGAAAAGTCTCGAGAAATGTGGAGTTGAATGGCAGCACGTTTTGGATCTAATGTCTCCAGTTGCATTTGCTCGCGGCAGATGACATAATTATCATCTTCTTCATTTCCTATATTCATAACACAATAATAATGTCGATTGTTATCGTTTTCCATCGACTTTAAAAACATCGATAGTCAACCATTGATGTATATCAGCCTCCCTAGCAGGCTGTGTGTACTAAGTGCATAATTCCGAACGCGACCTATATTCCCGCCAAATTTCGGTATATGCCGCTCATACTTATTTGTATTGAAGATGTTCCAATCTTTATCAACATTACCTTTATTGAAGACGACGGTAAAAAGTCTTGTCACAGATGGGTATATATTCATAGAAGACATTACCAATGCACAAAACAGCGATGCCACATCCAATCGTACGTATTCATTGAATAAATTCGCAGTTTCTCTTTGATAATCCGAATTTTTTCCAATTCTAGGTTTTGGGAAGTATGTTAGTATCGAAGAAGTAAAAAATTTATCGAAGTGTCCAACTACTTTTTCGGCGATAGATTATTGGCAAGTACGTACAAAGTTCAACAGTTTCTTATCTGTATATGAAGACCATATAATTAACTAACTGATATTCAATGTAAGACGGAATTGAAGTGCAAAAGTATCACATCATACAATGACGCTTTGAACGTCATCCTCGATGGTGGAATCCAATGTGGGAAAATAACTGGAATTAGTGGACCCTCTGGATCAGGAAAAACTCAGTTATGGTAGAGTAGACGCGTGACCGTCAATAATCACGCATGACAACAAGTGATGAAAGTGTTCGGCATGACAATATCAATGTGATCCGATGAATAGCAATTAATGACATTCGAATGAAGTTTTCAGATTTCCATCATAGTACAACTGTCCATCGAGAATGGCGGCTTATCTGGGAGATCATTGTATATTGACACAAAGAATTCATTTTCGACGCATAGAATTCGAGGTAGGCATCAATATTCAATGTCGAGAGGAGTCTGCCTCATTTACCAGGGAATTCATATCTTGTGAGAAGCGAGAGTATGAGACTCTTAGCACAAACCAATAAGGGCATTCTGGAATTCCATATAACCTCGATAGTTACATAATTTCACGGGGTTCCGTCCATTGTGACGCTAAAAGAAACGGCTCGCTCGATTGCGGTTCATTTCCCCGTTCATCTCAACCGATCATGATTCCTCTAATTCTGTTGGAGATTGGTTTGACCGCACCAAATCACTGCGCCTAAAAAGCAGCTCCTACATAGAGATTGACGCGTGCTTATATCGCGTAAATAGATCTGGATTTTTTTTCATTTCAATTACTATATTGCATATTGGCAACAAACAAAAATGATGTGCCTTCGAAACGTGATCAACACAGTATTTCATAAACACTTCGCCTTGATAAAATGCTGTAGTGAAGGCTGAATATTCCGAGTGTTCGAATTCGTTCGGATTCGACAAATTCGGCAGCACGCTCAGTGAAACATTACCCTCACTTATAGTACATCCAGCGTCAGTATTGTCAATACTGGCAGCACAGGCTCCAAGCAGTGAAGTCAGATCGTGTGTGTAGGCCAGTAATTCGATCCATGAAAACAACCCAAAACCCGAGTTAGGTTATGACAGAAATCACAAGTGATACCTGATTCAGTTGGCTGTCGCTGGATTATGAGCAAAAAAGCGAAATGGGTATTCCAGGTTTAACTACATACATAGAAAATAGAGCTGATCATTATTTGAAACCGTATGAGTTGCACAATACGATTTTGGTCATTGATGGTTGGAGTTTAAGTTCACAATTATATTCCAACGTTGCATCGTGCAATCACGCATTCGGGGGTGATTACGACCAGTTTGCCTTCTGCGTTTCCAAATTTTTCGAAGATCTTCTAAAATGTGGCGTCATTCCGTTGGTGATATTAGATGGCGGATGGGAACAAAAGAAGAAACTAACTCTGATAAGACGAGCTAAACAACGGATCAAAATAGCTAGAGACTATAGCATACGGAATAGAACACAAACACTTTTCCCACTTCTTTCACCTGAAGTATTCATCAGTGTAATGAACAAACTCAAGATCAAATATGCTATGTGTGCATTCGAAGCAGATGATAGCATTGCGTCGATTAGTAAATTACTGGATGTACCGGTATTGAGTTACGACTCTGATTTTTTCATATATGGAGTGAATTACATACCCTTCAATACGTTAGATCCATACATTATAAAAATAGAGAACGGATATGTTAAAAGATGTCGCATCTTTCAAACAAATGCTATTCTTAATAAATTCAAAGGAATAGACATTGCCGTTCTACCTTTGGCATCAATATTATTGGGCAATGACTACATCGATAGATCCACATTCAAAGGATTTCTGGATCGCTTGCGGGTAAAGGGGACCAAAAATCAAAATGAACAGCAACGACGGATAGAGATTGTTTTACTTTGGCTCAGAGATCACTCGTTGAATACTGCAATTGATGCAATTCTTGAACGATTGCCTTGTGAGAAGAGGGCAGATATTTTACGATCTATCGAAACTATCGTCAGCGGATATACGAGCATATCTACCTCTATGATCCAACTACTGGATATTGCTAAAATAACTATTTCAGACATACAAAACAATTCGAAACCGTCCAAATTTTCTGGTGAACTAAATGTGTCAGAAACTTTCCACAATTCCATATGTGACGCCGAAAGCGGAAATTGTTATAGTGGAAAGTATGCGCGTAAACGGGATATGAAGAAGAATGTTCAACAGCTTCATGACAGTTCAGCGAATAAAGAGTGGGATGCAGAAGTATTTGCTGCGTCTGTACCACAATGGTTTATGAATGATCATTTAGTAGGCAGGTTCCCTGTTTACTTCATTAATATAATTACCAACCGGACGTACCTGATTCCTGTACAGATAGAAAATTATGAAAGACCCTCTGCTCATGAAATAAGTCTGCCAATCATCACATCGATCTGTAGTTTACTTACGTCAACGACCGATTCGGAAAAAGATTGTACCGTCCAGTTATTGATGCGTGAAGGTTCCAGGCTACATCGTCGATATTTGACTGTGCCCTTGTCACCCATCACATTTCAGAATGTAAGAGATTCTAGCGAGGTCGATCGGAAAAGAATTATCGATAGCACATTAAAAATCCGTGTAAGTGACAAATTGGAGGAGTTACCACCTTCATGGCAGTTATATGTAGCTGCAATTTTATTCTGGATGCGTTATGGTCGCGATATTAAACGCACAGCGGCGCATTTGGATTCATTGCTCATGAGTATGCTGATTGGTATCATTGACGGCTCTAGCGGTTCTAATAGAATGAATAAAATGTTACGCAGAAAATCTTTGGATAAACTTGTAGGAGAATCAAAGAGACAAGTGGTTGCAAGATCCAGTTGCGACGATAAGACGACGGTCATATCACATCTCATCGACGCTGTAACAGACGAAGATTGTACTGCGGCATTACCATTTTTCATGAATGAAATTGGAATAGATGTGAAATTACTGAGAATGCCGAAAAAATTTTCCATTGACATTGTTCATGTTTACGCGCAATTTCAAAGTTGTTTGAGACATGCAATGCATCTCAATGCTCTTCTAGGTTATATTTATGTTCAACCTTCGCCCAATGAGTTTCTCAATGGTACTCTATTGTATAATTTATGCAATAATTTTTCGACTAGAACCAATATACATTCTTACATCAACATCAAATTAAATAATTCGCCCGGGTTGTTGAAAGTTTTTATGGCATTGAACCAGAAAGTTTTAGACGCTCTGGAAGATACGAAGTTCCATGAAGAATTAAAAAAGGCAAAGAGAAAGCGACACAGACATCAGCGAACTCAAGAATTGAATGAAGAAGATGGAGACACGAATCCATGTACTCATATTGAAGATAATATTAGCTTTTTCGATCCAGCGAATCTTTTCACGATGCTTCATGATGCTTGACACATGGGATAATTTCCTGTGTAACATATCCATATGTTCTCCAATAGGTTAAAATCTCATTGAACCACCACATGTATGGCCCAGGAGATTAACAAAGCCGCCTCCCGGGATAGTCAATGACTCTAGACTTTGCGCCAGTATCGGGAATAAACATCAATGTTTCATTGGAGAAAATATTGAGCATTTATTTTCATTTCTTACCGTTTCAATTCACCAGTATTGTCACTTCATAGTGTCATAGCCGTTCCATCTATTCGAAGCGAAATTGCTTCTGAAAAAGAGGTTGATAGAATGCCGTTACAAGCATATTAACTGTCCTTTCGATCAAGCTTGTCACTTGAATAGATCTTTCATTCAAGATGAAGGAAATCATCAAACCATCGCCATATAAGTTCGAATAGCATTATTTCGGAATCAACATCGATTTGCTGTGAATCCTACTGAATTTCATTGATATGTATAACATTCCAACTTCTTTTTTAAGAGTTAATAACAGAATTCAACAAAATATATCCACACATGGGTCTTGATCGAGACACGCTAACTGGGAACATCATCGTTGTACCGACCGCAAGTGCGAAAAAGTTATCACAATTCATGCAGAGATTACAGAAGTATATTCAATCTTCACTGAATCATCCACCAGTGAGTCATTTTTACCGAATACTAGGAAAATAAATTTCATATTTGTCACTTTTTAAATATACATAAATCAATGTTGAGCGATCAGTTTTCTCATTGTTTTCGCAGATCAGATTGATCATCATAGATAGCTTGGGATTTCTGATGGCTTCGATGAATTCTTCCTCTCGAAAAGTCTCATATCAACGAATTTTAGATGAACTCACAGAAATGGCATCAAAAAATAATATTGCAGTAATTATCGATCATGGAATTTTATCTTCTCTTATTGAGAGATCTAGAAATATGAGGCATTAAGAACCAGATATTTGCATCATCTGTACGGAATTCTATTGTAGATTGTGATTGTGAACGAACTGATGACTCAAGTGGACGGCGAGGGTAACATATATTTCGAGAGTATTGGCGGACAAGCGGCAGCATCACGGTATGATAGGGCGTTAATGTTCACACGGATCAGTAGTTCAAAGTTCGCTGCAAGACTTCTGAAAGATCCAACTATGGCCCAAGCAGCAGTTCTATTTGAAGTGGGTAATAGAATTAAAAACAGCATAATCGTTCTTTGCACCTTTGTGAGGCCAATTCGTCAATATAAATGTTGCAGATCACTGCAGAAGGAATCCAGTTGAAAAGGAACTAAATCTGATAGGGAATTCCATTTTTCTCGAGAAAATTCGCGTTATGTGATATTAATGTGAATTATTATTTGAGTGCATTACCTCGATTGAATAGTTGACTATGAAAATACAAACATCTCGAAGGCGATATATATCTATATATATATATATATTGTAAAATTGAGTCAGCATCAGCATGAAAAATGTTGAGATCATACTATACATTTTCATTCAACAGTTTGAATAATAATGCTGAGAATATTTTTCGGTACATGTGTAGACGTATAAAATTGATTTGATGCGCCCTTATATGGAATAAATGTCGTGGAAATGTCCTCGCATGCGGAAATCTGAAAACGATCTGCGGAATAGCATGTGCGTGTATGAAACATTTAAGGCTGAGAATTTCACGGATGCAATGTGGCAATCATGCTTGAAGTGTGAATTTGTTAATTCTTTCTTTTCTTCGTAACGTGAGTATTCCGGTTTTAAGAAGCTATTATTCTTCAACGTTTCATGTAGAAACAAGCGATAGCAACGCCTTCTTATAATCACCCGAAGTGTCACCCTGTAACAAGTGAATATTCTCAATGAACAAGTGAAATAATTTGTAACATGCTGCGTCTCTCACTATTATCGAAATGTTGAACGATTCGGTCAACTTATGAATAGTGTTCATGTGGTTATTCTTAAATTGCATATTTAGATCTATTCTGAAACAACTTACAGCAATCCAAGTTTCCAACGATTTCCCATAACGTTCTTCAAACGCTTTTTTGATATCACCGAGATCTATTTCGCTCCTTGACACAATGATTCGAATCAACGTGCGATCCTTTGTTCCAATTCCATGCATCGCCGCATGTAATCTTTCAGCGAAAAATCCTACCTTGGATTTCACACATTTAACTAAACAGGAAAGAAAATTACGATTGCATAAATTTTCAATTTCAACTGAGAGAAGAGCAGATGCATTTACATCAATCGAACCGAATAATCCACAAACCTATTCCAAGTAATCCTTTCTCTACATCTCCAGAGAATTCTTTTTTAATCGCCACCTCGATGTCATGCCCAGAAAGTTTTTCATATTCCAAAAATGTTTGACGTAATTGTTGGTAACTCCGACTCACTAATATCGCATTGAATTGTGATTCCTCTGTACCCCAATTTTGTTCACCTATTGCCAAATGAATCCAATCAGATGCACTGCTTCTAACATAATTAACTCCCACGACAAAATAATTAACCTGTAAATACCTGCATCCCGCAATGCTTGAGCGTCAGACGCTGCTTTTATGTGGTCGACGCCCTGGTTTTCATCTCTATTAGCTTGTACAAGAGACACTAACAGTCTCTTGAAGTGACCAGATGTGTCGTCTTTCAGATCATGTTCCAAAGTTTTTCCATAAACTGTAAAATTTTTAATAGTAATGAGCATGAATTCAGTATTTGATGGATAATAATATCTAATGTCATTGATTGAGTTAAACTTAAATTAAAATTTCTTGTGATTGTTTTGTATTGAACATGAGATGTTCAGGGGGAGTTAATGGAACTATCGATTACCGGTTATATCTTCAATAGCTCATGATTTGTTTCAATACTCCAATCTAACTGTAGATATGATGAGGAATTTTGAGGAGATAATACATTATCTGTTTTCGTGAATATTTATATGGAAAGAATGAAGATGACACCCATTGAAAGTTCCCGCTTAATTGAAACAATCAGCATATCCCATGCATTCAACTATTAATACAGATGACTAGTCGATGCCGTCATCTTTGCCACGTACACATATAAATATCACTGCGCACGAATGATGACATCATGCCTATATCTTGAGGTGAAATGACAATCGTTAGCTCGAGAAATTATCAGCGACTGCCGAAATTTGTTTCGAATGAAAATAGTCCGAAACCCGTACTCCATGCATCAAAGGTACCGTCGAAAATCCAATTGCCGAAGAAGAGACCCACTTCATAGGGAACCAGGAAATATGAAATCCCATAGGGTAAAAAGTGGTTCTATGCTGGACGACTCCCAAAAAATTATTTCAGGTAGAAACTTTATCCTCCCCATTACATCAGTTCGTTCTAATTTTCATTTAAAGAACGTTTTCTAGGATGATCGACATATCATTCTCGAGTCTACATGAATGATTGGTATCTTTTTTCGATTTGGTATTCGCATCATGAACAATTTCATTCAATAAATAGAGGAAGCATACAAATGGAACATTATATCAGTCACAAATATGTTATCACAAAAATGATTGGTCTACTCACGGTTTTCGTAAAATGCAGCAATGGTTCGGATCCCATAATTGCTAAGAGTACAGAGAATTTCGATGATTGCCTCTTCATCAGTGCCTAGTCCAGCGACAGCATCATGAAGTTCTTTAGCATAATAGTGAGGTAATGGCGTCATTAATGCAAGTATAACATCTTCAAGTTTGCCAGTTAGTTCGCTCTTCAAATCAGCAACTAAATCCTTGCCATACTGCGTTTTATATGCCTCGGCAATCTCCAAACGCTGAACGATTCCACGTCTAGTCAGAACATCGATTATTGTTTTTTCATCTGTCCCGAAGCCCTTCATTGCTTTTCGTAACAATGCTGCATCTCCGTCTGCGTCAAAGGGCTCAGCTGGGTATACCGTTGGGGTACACTAACACAGATTTCGGAGTTTATGATCAGTCGAACGTCTCATATTATCGAAACATAATGTCAATAATCATCAAAGGGAGACAGCATCAATATTTTTGATGATATTCATCAGTGCGATGTTTCATGAATGTAACGAATGGTGAAAGTCGACAATCAGGAATGATAGATATATCTGTGATGTTTCTTACACTCACCTTGAACGGGTAGTATTGCTGAGACATGATGACTCCGTTTTTTTAATGTAAATCTCTCAAATGAATATAAGTCTGTAAATGAAAAAATTTTAGTAAATTTGTGTTCTACTCCATTCGCATTTTATGATCACGAAACAATGTTCATTCCTCCGGAAAAAATCGCGCGGTTCGTTGCATGAAAGTATGTGAATTCATGACAGAGTTGTTAACAAATATTTTCGTATTTTCAATAATATTTCGATTCCATATCAAGAACTTATCAAAACTGCGCCGCTTGAGAGCACAACTTTTTTCTTGTTAGTCAAGTAATTAATTATGTTGTCTAGTAATTTTAGTGGTTACACAATTTATATTTATTCCAGTCGAATTAATCACTCCAATACCTTCGAGTCGAACGACGGTGCATCAATGATGTGTGAAACTCAGAAGCCAACACCCAAGAAGTTATATCTTTCCAGTATTATGGCTTACGAATACGTGCTTACAAATAAAAAAACCTCACCCCTCTTCTTTGATTGCTCTGTTAGTTTGAATAAGATTTAGGTGATATCAATGTGACCACACAATGAGGTGCGCGAATTATGTGTTGCGCATGCGCATCTCGTAAGAATCTACATATGATGCCATTCATCAGTAAAAAATATGAAAAACGTTTTTTGATCTTTGAAACTCTCTTCGCTGCAAATGTCAAGGACATTTTTCGGAACAATATATTCAGTTTAATTAACAAAACTGTGCGAGCTGACGACTAGATGCTCCAGGGAGAAATTCGAATTGTCCTGGTCGCAGATGGCGCCAAATTAAACTAGAAATGGACTCTTATCAAATGTACATGCGCAGATTCATTGCTTACATCTACGCTCTTATTCTCTGGCTGATTGGACTATAAATTTTAGCTCCTCCATTACCAGATATTATTCTGAGTAATTTTCAATATGCGCTCTATCACAATGTGAAGTTTAAACTTATTGACTCATGATAGAGAAAGATAATTATCATGATGGACGTTATAACTACCAGTCTGGAAGCCTTAATACGTGAGTAAAGAATAAGGCACTACTATATTACTTGAACAAAAGTAACAATATATCCGTAACCTTGCATACATGAAGCAGGAATATATATTTGTTAATTTTCTGCACTAAATAGCGACTTCACATCACAAAATTTATGTCTAGTCTTACAATTACAAATAAAGCTGCAATTATTTTTCTTTCTAGAAAGAGCCACGAATCCTCAAAATAAAGAACTTGATTCCGCAGCCATTGATGCATTTTGTGTGATTCTTGGAAAAGAAAGTGATGGTGTACAGATCGCAAGCAGATTGATAGCAACGCATATACAATCTACTAATGAGAATGAATCATTACAGGCACTCATTGTAAAAACCTATTATTTTCCAGCACGAAAAAGTTCAACGAACCACTTCAAAATCGTTAATTTTGATAAAGCTTCTAGATACTTGCATGAAGAGATGTGGACGAAGTTTTCACGCAGAAGTTGGCAAGTTTCGTTTCCTCAATGAAATGATCAAGATCGTTTCACCTAAGTATCTCGGTAATACAACGCCCGATTCCGTCCGTGAAAAAGTTCTAGAACTATTACATACATGGACTGAAGATTATCCTCGTGAATCAAAAATCAATGAGGCTTATCAGATGTTGAAAAAACAAGGCGTTGTTAAGGTGAAAATTGTATACGAACAATTGCGAAAGTTTATTAATTGAAGAAGTGTCAAATATTCATGATCCTGTTGTGAAATGTAGAGCGAATCACTTCCTCATATGGATTCTAAGAACTACGTTCCCAAATCTTCGAGAACGAAAAACGCACTGTTTGAGGATGAAGAAACGGCGAAACTCCTCCAGGAATTGCTTCAGAGTAAGGATCCATTTGAATTACAACTGGCTAATCGGCTGATCAAGAGTATGGTTAAAGATGTGAGTTCAATGCTTGTATCATATGAGCGTGCTTCGCTTATCCGATCTACTAAGTTAATGATAAACAACAATGTTGGTGTTACTTCCCCGATATTCAGGACGAGCGACGAGTTCAACAGACTTCACGAAGGAACATAGAATTAGAATCAGCTCATAACAATATCAAACTCTTATCCGAGATGTTGGATTCATATAATTCGAGCCAAACGAATCCTGAAGATATTGAACTGATGAAAGAACTTCATCAGACGTGTGAGGGCTTCAAACCAACTCTATTGCGATTGGCTGATCAAATGCAAGATAATGCAGATATTCTGGGTGCGCACAATACTAAAATGATATGAATCTATAGGGTCGGAATGTTCTGTCGATAGCTGTGGACATCACAGCCGAGTATTGCGCAGCAATATTCATGCTTCTCGCTTATGTTAAACGTGGCTGTTGAATCATCAGCTTGTGGTGGATCTCAATGCATATAAACCACAGAACTATGACACGACAGCTGGATAGCACTACTCAAACCTTCATTTTAATATGTAGAGAGATTCACGGATGTCATCCACAGATGTTTTCACTGTTCGCCATGAAAATTTAAATTTGTTATTCGGGAATTTTTCTGTGGCTACTTTCGTGATCACTAGTCTCATCTCCATCGTTGATACGATTCACCCCCCAAATTTCAGCTGTAACTATTCGATATGGGGTTCGTCTAATGGTTCCCACCTACATATAGCTATCGAAGCGTGCTCTAATTGTGAATAGTTTTGATGAACCTGAAGGATTGAAAAAAAATTCATGAAAATCTCTATAAAAGCACCGTTCTGCACCCATTACTCCCCTTAACACGGACTATCAGAAATTCGATTGTATATAATTCATCACCCTCACCTGGGTATAACATTCATTGTCCACACATCTCGCATATTGATCATGTTTAATATGGGCACGAAGCAAGCATGTTAATGTGCGTGTAACAGTTGGAACAATGACATTCATCTATGTACATACCGATGAGAACTTTCTGGCCACATAAGTTGGGTATAAATTTGTATTTGTCCCCAAATAATAACCTTCGTTGTTAACAATGTGTGATTTCAGGTCAAGTTCTTACTGTTAATGATGAATTGAGTCATGTATTCGAGAAGTATACTTTTAAAATGAGCCATGTCGAAACCTCACCTAAAAACTACACTAACCAAAATGACAATTCATTGTTGGATTTGTCATGTCCAACGGAAACAGCCTGTTTCACTGGGTCTAATCCATACCATGATCATACCCGAACGCTTGTCTCACAGCCAGCTAGCTCACCTCAATCGGATATGGAAATCCTCACTGATATATTCAATTCTGTGATGAATCCTACTACGCCCCCTATATCATTCGATTCCAATTTGCCGCTACCTAAAACTGATGTTTTGCAACCTATTCAAATAGTTCCTCCAAAACAGCCAGGTAGTTATATAGAGCATAAGTTATATTCTGAGGTGCTAACAATGCAGAATTGAATCAAGGACTCATTGTGAATATCTTTGTATCTGTCTCATTCGAAGTTGCATCTTCGGCTTTGTCGATTAACTCCAAGACAAAAGTATTCCAAGAATTGAATGAAATTGGTCAATCACTCCTTCATCACAGTTTGAGTGGCATCACGGAAGACAATTTGATTAATTCATCTACGTAAGTTCTCTCTGATGTATGAGCAATTCCTTGGCAATGATGCATTTCTATTTCTTCATTTTTCATATCATATCATAATATTCGTGTTCATCGCAACTTTCTTTTCCTATATTGTAGTCCCGATCGACCGTTTTCTAGTATGTGTGAGTTAATAAACCTACACGTTGGATATTTGACCTTAATCGATATATCTGCACAGATAAATTTATTCGTTCCTTCATCGAGAGACTCATCATAAACTGTCCCTGTTCAGGAGTGTCATTCATTCTCCCAGTACATCGTTACCCCTCCCGGAGAAACCAACTATGGCCCCGAACATAAATGGATCTGACAACTCCAAGATGAATATCGATGTGCGTTCTAGAGAATGTATAGTGACAAACAAGAATCGAGTCCACTGTCATAGAGGAGATGATATCGATGAGTCTGCCGACGTCTTAATGACATCGTTGGAAATGGATACTGCATTCCTAGGAAGTATTGATAATGGAAAATCTGATCGCATCGAAGCTGACATAAAACCATTGACGGACATTCATGTTACCCTTGAAGACATCACACCAAGTCAGTAGAATTTTGTTGATCTACGTAATAATATCGCTAATACTTCATAATTGCAGGTGCACGACTACCATTAACTGTAATTGATGATAAAAATTCAATATCGGTGATTTTAAATTTTGCTGAGGGTTCACCGCGTCCTGATGTTTCCGTAATTGTTGTTACAACGATGAGTAAAAACTCTAAACCTCTCACTAATTATTTGTTCCAAGCAGTCATACCAAAGGTTGTAATATCAGCAATTTGCTTCTCTTACAACTACTTCTTATCATTACATATATGGAAAGTTCTGTGATTCATACCATGTTCATACTATTTATAAATATTTCGGAAATAGATGTGCAAATGCCGATTGCAACCGCCGTCAGCAACCGAATTGCCCGCACACAACCTTTTTCTACCTCCTTCAGCTATTTCGCAAATAATGTTAATTGCGAATCCTCATAAGGTGATACTAATTACTTTGTGTATGTCAAATAATTTGTTCATTCTAAAGAACGATATCGTGGTTTCCAGATTCCTGTATCGCTCAAATTTATGCTGAGTTATACCATGGATGGCGAAACATTTACCGAAATGGGTGAAGTGGATAGTTTATTTAGTGTGTGAGGAATCATTTTGAAAACTCGGTATTATTACAGAAATTACGAAATAGATAGAGTTGCCACTCCTTTTCTGATTGAGTAATTCTGGAACCTTAGTGCATTTTTAACGAACCCTCAGTCCAGTAAAAGGAAAATTGGAGGCTCCACCCATAGATATATTGGAGTGACTTGTCTCAATGTTGTAGGGCGTTTCTCATAAATCTTAATCTACGCGTGTCTGAATACATTTGATAGCCCAAAAATAATCGATTGGCTCTGACCGAGTTTTCATAACTCTATGAAAAAATCTAGAGAATTGCCGGGAATGTAATGATAATATTGTGAGGGATCGAATCACTCTCAACGTATTCTTCGAAGTCATATGATTCGTTACTCTCGTGGAACGATCATCGCATACATAGGAGTTTTGATATCTATCTCCAGTTGTCCACAGTATGTCGTTACATTTCCTTCTACTATGTGACACATCTTTTGCGTTACTATACGTCGATCATCAATAAACATTGCTCAGACATAAATTAGGATGAAAACTTAATTTCCGCAGTTATTTCAGTGATATCTTTACGGTTATCAAACTTAATCCAATTCTTGTCACATTGAGACGTGACAATAAAACCTACATAAATGTTAACAAGTCTGATAGTGTGAAGTATTAAGTGATCACACAGTTTGTTTGTGCTACAATTATTGGTCTTGATTCGATTGATGCATGGTAACAGAGGTTGTGTCTGAAGAATTGATGGACGTTCGAGATCAACTATGTGTATTAATATTCTAAGATATTTACATTTTCACAAATACGAGGAGAAATGGTATAAAATTTCGGTTTTGGTAAGTAATGAACAAAATTTCTCGTCGTTGTGATTACATTATAAAATCAATCTTGAAAGCTTACGGGATGCGACTCCTTATATTCCGAGTGAGTAACATATACATGAAGAATTCAAGTTGGTATTATAATTTGATCACGAAACGCCAGGGCTGTCAACGCTTTCTGATGTCCCTGATATTCCCGTTCAATACAACCAGTTTCAACATTCCACAGTCTGGCTATACCATCAGAAGAAGCTATTACAGGCATAAAATGGAGAAAACGCAAAATTTAAAACTTTTTTGTCTCATCGATATGGCAAGTGAAGAGAGTTTAGAACTACTCATGATTTTAGATTTACCTGTGAAAACATATTGTGAGTCAGCGCTAAAAGCAGCATCCCACACCCATCGCTTAGATTCGTGTTGAAGGACCTGCACTTCTGAGAAATCTGTAGTTCGCCACACTTTAGCAGTTTGATCAGCTGATGTGGTCACCAACAGTCTATTGAATTCACATTTGAAAATATTTATTTCTCCAGATATGGTAAGAAATTCTATACGAGCATATAATGAAACCTACGTTGAGTCTGGACTGAATTTGCAGCGCAGTCCGTAACGCTTATGAGATGAAAGTTTGTGCCTAGGATTGAGGCGAGTAGGTTCATCACCTATACCACCAGTCAATGCCCAAATATAGCAATGACCTTTATTGTTCACAGCTGCCATATAAGACCCATCGGGATCTACTGATATATCTTGAATCGAAGCTTCTGCTTCCGGGATCTGTAACCGCAACACTTGTTATTCATTGTCTGTGTTTGAAGCTTTTATTTGGCCAAAAATTTCATGTACCAGCTGTTCATTATGATCCGACCGTAAGTCCCATAAATGTATTATCCCACTTTGATCACCAACCATCAGTTCTGATTGGTTCGGATGCAAGCAAACACAATTGACTGGTGCTGATACTTGAAAGATTCGTTGGCACTGGAACGTGCTCGCTCTGAAAATATTACGCGCTTTCATCACAATTTGCTTGTTATTATCATGAGAATCCTCTAAACTAGATGAAATGTACGTGGCATCTTGTATATACATGGGAATGAATGATTCTATTGTGTAATGAAAGTTGTTTTGAGATAAATACTAAAGTTGGAGCATAAATTGTATGCTACAATAATATGGAACTAGAATTCCCTTAAGTCCCAAATCCGGGCGGAACAGTCCTCACTTCCAGTGTACATCCATTTGCCGTCTTCCTAATAATGGTCGAAACGAAAAATCATGACATGAATGATTGTAAATAAAGAATTAGTCGAATCTAGAAATAGACAATACTTGAAACCCAAGACCAGTGACATTTCTCGAAGCTCCTTCGTAATTGAGAACTGAATTAGGTGTACTCGATGCCAGATCGTGCATGAATATATTTTGATAACCAGCTGCAGCTATAACATGTTTATCAGGGGTTATGTCCAGTGCGTTCACTTGCTGAAATAAACGATGGAAAAAAAGAACATAATATACAATCAATTCGTAAGAGCCATTTCACCAATAAGTAAGTCATCACTTTTTTTCCTATCGTTAACTTACAGAAACTGTGTGCTGTAATGTACGTTGACAAACTCCAGTATGCGCTTGCCAAATTTTAATAGTATGATCATAACCTCCAGTGACAAAAATCACTTGTTCTGTGTTGTTGCCGTCGATCGTCATATTAAAGAGTATATGATTCAACGATGAAATGCCTTTTGTAAAAATGTCGGAGGATATTACGATAATCAACCATGTGATGGTCGCACAATTTTGTTAAATGTTTATTTGGGAATTCCTGTTTACTTTCTTTCCGTTTGTTTATGTTTGATTCTCCCAACTGCTTCCAACCACTTCTAACCCTACTCTAGAACAAATCTGTTAATACTGTTGGACGAAGTTCGATCAACCATGTGCTGCCATTGGCAGCCTGCCAGACATGGCGGTATAATTCTCCCTTTTATACGAACAAACCGATAGACTCTCCATTAACTTGGCCACATATAAAGGGTTTATTTTACTGCCAAGTTTGACGGCTCACACACGCAACCCCTCTCTTCAACTTAGCAGTGCTAACTATCTTTCAATATGTTATGGTCGGACATACTCATTTCATTCAATAGGATATGCCAAGATCTTAGTAAATTTGAACGAGCCCAATTACTCAGTATTTTATGAGATTCTGTTTTGGTATATTTCATGTCCAGTGTTCCAATCGTCTGATGTTTCCATTTCCATTCATTCCATTTTTGGGAATTCCCATCTTATATAAATTGGCATCAAGTTTGATCCAGTCTGATCAAGCCGCTCCCACTACTGATTACTATCAATGTCACAGATGCATTACTTAAAACACTTCGATTGAGGTTTTCTCGTCATAGAATGGCAGCCGTCAACTCTTCACATTCCGTATATCTTGAAAACTGTATTGCTGTCATATCAATTCAATGATGGTGTCGAAACATGTTAGATCACCGTGTCTTGCAGTGGGTAAGTCGACTCGTGGATTAACTGAAGCGAAATTTAGAGGTTAAATATGATGACATGATAGTGTTACAACATCCTGGGTGTTGTCATGCAGAATTAGTGCTCGGAAAGAAAAATTCATATAATCATTGTGTACAAATGAGTATTTTTTCACAGCAACATATAATTTTTGGCAAGATGGACCACGTCATCTTTATCTCACGGTGGGTGACGTTGTTCAGATATTCAATGAATCCGATGAATGGTATTATGGGTGCATTAAGCAGAATAAAGGCCTACGAGGAATATTTCCAAAATGTTATGCTCACATGTTGCCAACGTCAATTAATGCTGAAGCATTGATGTATGAGTTGACCAGTGTTTTGAGAGAGTGGGGTCACCACTGGAAGCATTTATATGTGGTGGGGAAGCATTTGATTTCCTCCGCGGATGACAATAGATTATCACATATTTACGAGGAATATTTGTTGCAGGTGAACTCTAAAAATTTCACGAGAATTCAACAGAAAATTTTAGAATTGATTAATTATAGAAGCAAAATTTTAAGTGGAACTCTGACCGTGGATGAATTGAAAGATGTTAAGAAGTTGGTCACTGCCAGTATCGATACTGGTAATCAATTACTTGACTTAGACATGGTTGTCAGAGATAATGATGGCAATATATTGAACCCTGACAAAACAAGTACAATACAATTATATTATCACCACGAGATAGCCTCTGAACGTATCAAAAAGACAATTATTACTGATGCAAAACCGAAATCAATGAAACCTCAGATCCCTATTTATTGTCACGTATTTTTCGTTAGCGTACGTAATTTCGTATGTAAGATGACGGAAGATGTTGAGTTATTATTGACATTATTTGACGGTAAAGAAGGAAAGGCCATTTCTGAAAATTATGTTGTAACATGGAGCAAAGAGGGTTTGGCACGAGATATTGATCAACTCCATAATTTACGCGTCCTCTTCACTGATCTCGGATCACGTGATTTGACAAGAGACAAAGTTTTTTTGGTGTGCTATGTAGTTCGGGTCGGTGGTATGGAAGCTAAGGAGGTCGATCATCGACGATCGAGTTTGGCTCCATGTGGTCATCAAACAAAGAGTGCAGACTGTATGAGACGACCATTTGGTGTGGCTGCAATGGACGTAACATTGTACATAACAGGGAAATTAGAGGGAGACGTGGAACACCACCATTTCATACCATTTATGCAGTAAGCATATAACATTATCCGTTACGTTGCACATTTGATGCTACTGTCCACCATCCAATTGGAAAAGTTCCATCACTCCAAACATTTGTCATAATTTCTTATCAATTTTTAAACAATGTCGTTGTTATATTCTCAAATCCAGATGCTGTGACAAAGAGAGTTTGGATGGCACTCTACGTAGAATACTAGCTCAGAAAGACACAACATTTCAAAAAAGTGGAGGAGGAGGCGGTAACAATAGTTGTGGCAATAATATCACCGGAAGTCAGGGATTATGGGCAAGTTTGAAACTATTGAGAGGCGATACCAAACAGGTTTGATCTACTTCATGTCCCCAGTTGTATGAAATCTTATAGACATGTCGTCATTAATAATCATTTCCATAGGTTCGCGATGAATATCCACACCTCGTACTTGGTAATGTTTCCATTGCACGGAAAATGGGTTTTCCAGAGGTAATTCTCCCAGGGGATGTGAGAAATGACTTATATCTAACGCTAATTTCTGGCGAATTCAGTAAAGGCTCTAAATCAACTGATAAAAATGTTCAAGTAACTGTGAAAGTTTGTACTAATTCTACAGGCACACCAATTCCTGGCGTTATTACGCTGGGTGGTGGGGCATCATTCTGTGATGAATATTCAAGTGTAGTTTACTATCACGAGGATAAACCGAGATGGTGCGAAACATTCAAAATTGCTATTCCGATCGAAGAATTTAAGCATGCCCATTTGAAATTTACATTCAAGCACCGTAGTTCAAACGAGGCCAAGGATCGGGCAGAAAAGCCTTTTGCTCTCAGTTATGTTCGACTAATGCAACGAAATGGAACAACGCTGCAAGATACACAACATGAGTTACTTGTTTACAAAATTGATTGTAAAAAATATGAAGAAAATGACATCACTTATTTGAAATTACCATCAACGCGTAGTGACCTCGCAGAACGCCACATTGAAAAGAAATTGACCCTTGGGACCTTGTGCTTGACATCAAAGGACAGTTTTGTAATCTCTACCAATATTTGTTCCACAAAGCTGACACAGAATATCGATTTACTTGGTCTGCTCAACAGTAGTCTCTTAAAACCCAATGATTTGAAAGAATCCTTGGTTGCGTTAATGAAAGTGGATGGTGAAGAGGTAGTAAAATTTTTGCAGGATGTCCTAGATGCCCTCTTCAACATATTGATGAATACCACTGACTATGACGTGAATGATGATATCGTTTTCGAATGCATATTATATATCATCGGACTCGTTTCTGATCGCAAATATCAACATTTTCAACCCGTTTTGGATTTATACATCTCCAAAAGCTTTTCAGCAACTCTGGCGTATAAAAAATTGATTGCTGTACTACGTCAACGTATTAATAGAGCAATTAACACGAGTCACGAAAGTAATGACCGTGATGTGTTATTAAAAACAATGAAAAATTTACAATACTGCATGCGATTCATCGTCGAATCGAGATTACTATTCACCGAATTGGATCAAGATGAAGAAGAATTTTCCCAAACACTCACTGATTTATTGGAGTCTATCGTTGATTTGATGAGTCATGGCACTGATGGCACCCTATTAGTTCAAGGAGCTTGTTTGAAATATATACCTGCGACGATACCTCACCTTCTACGTGTCTACAGCGGAAAACAATTGAGCATAATTTTAACGAACTTACTGGCGGTGATACCACCTGGACGACTGACTAAACAAAAAATGATGACGGTCAATGACATCGTACATAGCCCACTTTTCTTATCACCCGATTGTCGTGCAATCCTGCTACCAAAGATTATCATCCTTGTGCGTGATCTCCTGGAGGCCAAGGAAGAGGTAAAAACGTGAAAAGATCATTATTGGGACTATTCCATATTGTTTTTAGAGAAGGAACACCATGGTGAATCGTCTAAACATTCGTATTTGTCGAGAATCATCATGTTTTCCTGGATTATCAGTCTTTGAAAATAATCAAGTTCGCGAGCCTGATCACAATGGTGTTCTGCTCTCAATGTAGTCGGAATGAATTGATTTTTGCATCCGAAATTTGTGTATTTATTTCGATTGGTATACTAAACGTGCATGCATAGTATTGGAAGAATAAAGCATGCGTAGAGTCATAGGAACGGGACATTAGTCTGTTTGTGCAAAGTTGGGCTTCTACTCTGTAGTATTATTTCTGTATTTCTTTTGGTTCTGGGTTTGGGTTATTGGCGTGAATGAAGGGACTGTCAAGTACGCCAGGAAAAAGCGTGGCGAAGGTAGCCAGACTGCTAGGCGAAAATCGTCATCGACTTAATCAACATCGAGGTTATTCTGAGGAGGTAATGTGTTGGTGTTGACGTGAGTGGCCATATGCCCCTCCCTTCTCGCGAGTGTATTTTTATAATAACTGAAATTTGTGCATAGAGTTCGTTCATTTTGTCACTACTGTATGAAAACTTTTATCAACGTTATTGTGTTGATTTTCAGGTGGAATTATGTGTAAAAATTCTGTCAGATGTGATGGAGCTAATGTTCAGAAAAGACATCGGTCCAACATCGCCCGACATTAAAGAAATAATGTTGACGACATTGAGGACGATAATACAAACAGTGATATCGATGGATAGGGAGAATCCATTAGTACGACACTTGGTATCTGTGATGCTCGCTATATTCCGACAAATGAATCAGCAGCATTATGAAATTTACACAAATCACTTCGGTACACGATTTGATTTACTCGACTTCTTGATGGAAATTCTATTAGTATTCAAAGATCTAGTTTCGAGGAGCGTATTTCCAAACGATTGGAGTGAAATGATTATGCTTCAAAATAGCATAATTTTGAAATCTTTACGTATATTCTCAGGAATCATTCGAGACTATTTTTTCAATGAGTTTGAACATCAAGCATGGTCCAATTTTTTTCACTGTGCCATAGCATTTCTGACTCAACCCGCATTGCAGTTGGAAACGTTCAGTATAGTCAAATACAACCGCATAATATCACGCTACAACGATATGCGCAGGTATGTGAATTCATCATTCACAAGATTGATCCAAATTCGATTTCATTTCCATGAGTTGATAAGGCTTGGTTTTCAGGGAGACTGCTTTTGAGATTCGTTCGATGTGGTTCAACTTGGGACAACACAAAATATTATTCGTTCCAGGGTTAGTGGGTCCAATATTAGAAATGACTTTGATTCCGGAATGTGAGTTGCGGAAGGCAACTATTCCAATTTTTTTCGATATGATGCAATGTGAATTCTATAGTTCTCGAGTTATAGACGGATTTGGTGATACGAAACGCGATCCGACGAACATGAAAGCAAATTTCATTGAATACGAGAATGAAATGATCGCACAACTCGATATTTTAATCGAAGGTGGCAGAGGTGATGAACAATTCCGATTGCTTTGGATTGATGTTATGGGGTCCTTGTGTGAAAGTCATTCAACCATGCGTGAGCAAGGCTTACGTTTTGTAGACATCGTTGCTAAATTGATAGAACGGTTATTGCAATATCGGGATATTATTCATGCTGAATCACAAGAACACCGTATGATGTGCACAGTCAATCTGTTGGAGTTCTACTCGGAAATAAACAGAAAAGAAATGTATATACGATATGTTAATAAACTATGTGAATTACATCTTGACTGCGACAATTTCACGGAAGCGGCGTATACATTGAAACTACATAGCCAGCTGTTAGATTGGAGCGACCAGCCTTTATTACCATTACTGCGCTCTAATCGTTATCCTCAATGCCAAACCCACCGAGAATTGAAAGAAGCACTTTATGACGATATCATCGAATACTATGACAGAGGAAAAATGTGGGAATGTGCTCTTACCGTGTGCAAAGAATTGATGAAGCAATATGAAGAGGAAACTTATGATTATCTGCAATTATCTGTTCTTCTTGAAAGAATGGCGAAATTCTATGATTCGATAATCAAACAATTGAGGCCTGAACCTGAATATTTTCGGGTAGCTTATTATGGTCGCGGGCATCCGCAATTTCTTCAGAATAAAGTTTTTATATATCGTGGAAAAGAATACGAACGGCTTATAGATTTTTGCACGAGAACGCTAAATCAATTGCCGAATGCCGAACAGATGAACAAATTATCGCCACCAACTATCGACATTTTAGAATCAAATTGTCAATATGTTCAAATAAACAAAGTTGAACCAGTAATGGATGAAAAAAAAATGCATTACCGCCATCATCTTCTGAGTAATGGAAGCAAACCTATGATTGCTGATGCTGTCCTAAGGTATCATCGAGTTAACGATATTCAACATTTTCGATTTTCCCGACCTGCACCAAGAACAGAGATGTTGCCTTTGTCATCTTCATCATCACTTATATCATTGACACCATCATCGATAACTCCAACTGATACACTTCCATTACAAATGAACAACAGTTTGAACAGTGACTGCACCATGAGGAATAGTGACAGTAAAATTATTGGTGATAAGAATGAATTCGCGTCGTTATGGCTGGAGCGCACCGTATTGGTCACCAGTTATCCATTACCCGGAATATTGCGATGGTTTCCTGTTACTTCAAGTGAAACATATCTAATAAATCCACTATGTAATGCCATCGAGACGATGGAGGCGACAAATTGTGCACTACGCGATCTCATAATTGCTCAACGATCTGATGTACACCTTCGTTCTTTAAATCCATTGAGCATGAAATTGAATGGTATATTAGATCCGGCTGTGATGGGAGGTGTGGACAATTATGAAAAAGCTTTCCTTAATCCTGGATATCGCGAAGCTCACCCAGAATTAAGTTCCGATTTATTAAAATTAGAAGGTCTCATAGCTGAACAGATACCACTATTGGGGATTGGTTTGCAGTTACATAAATCCCGGGCCCCGCCTGAACTACAGCCATTCCATCAACGATTGGAACAATGTTTCCATACAATGAAGAACCAAGTTGAGGCAAAATATGGGAAGCGGGTAAATAATGATTGATTATAACTATTACATAAATGTCGATTGAATAATCATTCACATAGTGACCAAAATATAATATATTTGAGTAGACATGTGATCTTCAAATTGAAGCATTGACTCAAGCTGTCACAATGCGGAAGCAGTTTCACATTCAAAAGCAAAGTGAAAATCATCGTCTCTCGGGTTCAAGTTCGATAAGCGGTTCAAATACGGAGTGAGTAGAACCAAACTTATGCCAAGTTTCTGATGCAATATTAATTTCTAAAGAACTTTTTACTTCCACAGAAATGGCAATATAGTGCGATCTCATGTTCTGTCCACGGCCTCATTACAAAAGGCATTGTCAGGAAATTCCGGGATCGGTTATGGCACGAACAAGAAGAAGGAATCTAGTCGACGTAAAAGTTCTCGAAAAAGTGATTCATCAGCGAATGTGATAAGACAGGACATCTCCACTTCTCAGTGGTATACGAATCCTGAGATGGCCCCGTCATATAACAATAGTAACACAAATATCAACACAGCTGCGACGACGAATATCATCTCATCATCATCATCCCCAAGTAATTTCCCAACAACACCAATTATTGAGCTACGACAAAAACTGACACCATCGCGTCCTTTACGATCTGAAGTAGAGAAAGAACGCCGAATAAGTAGTCGATGGTCCATGCAATCGCAGTATTACACGCTTCGAAATTTATCAGGGAGCAGTAGGAGCATTGAACAAGTATATATGAGTGATGGATCGAAAACTAATCGTGACAGCATTGGAACGATGACGAATATAAATACAACCACCGCTTCTGATGAAGACCCACCACCACCACTGCCTATTAAAATGCGCGAAGTCGATTGTACCCATTCGCCATTTCCATTGGTGAGTGAAAGTGGTGATGAAAACCAGATATTGCAATCACCGGACCTGAAGCCAGAAATCGCGGTTAAACCACCCACGCCACCGCCAAAACCGAAGCGGCCACGAAATGTATGCATATCACCAGTAGTTGATTAGAAATACATTGTGATAGTGGGACCATTTTTATACATCGTCTATATAACAGATCTGAATCAGTTGTGCCATCCATAATTAAGCAATCCGATGAGGGTTAAGTGCAGTATATTTTCTTATTCAAATATGAAATGACAGAGATCAATGATGAATATTCCGTGATTTTCCTCCCTTCGCTTACCATTTGAGGTTATAATTGAAGCACAATAATTTTTATATCTTAATGTTACAGAACATTTTCGAAGAAGATATTATCCACTAAGTCTATGCATTCTCATGAAACTGAGATGACAATAGGTATTTTTGTATCTAGGCGTTAATGGACACAATTGAATTTGATAATGATATTAATGTATGTGCATGAAATTTTATAGCTTTATTCGTCTATCAGTCAGCGAATGAATGTATTTGTATATATGATTTTCCAAAGATATAAATATTTTCGTAACTATAATAAAAATACACGCTCTATGTATCTGAAAATATACTCATGTTTCATATGTGTAATTGTTGTTTTCTCGTTGTAGGACGAATGGAATTTAAGCCATAGACTCAACTATACTTTCATGTGTCCCTATTTTCTTGGAATAAAGTTTGGGCAGATCGGTAGTTACGAAAATCATATCCTTAACGCAATAATCCCACGGTTCATTTTGTTGATGTGAAATAATTATATGTCACATCACTTTCATCATTATTTTGATATAAAATTATTCATTCCTTCTATTCCGTATCATTCTGGTCATCCGCGAAAGGAATTACATAAATCGTTAGTGCATTGGATATATTTGGGACTAATTGCCGACAATCTGATAGAGAGTTCATCGGTTTGGCTACGTGAACGGGGTACTTTTGCTGCCAGCACGGGCTTATCCGTCGAGTAGGCTTATCAGAATTTTACCGCGCGAGGTAGAAACAGTCCGTCGTTACCAACATACATGTGGCTTGTTGAACAAAATACACCGTAAACAAGTTGACGCTGACTATTAATTGTTTTTGAAGTGTTACATGCCAAAAAATTACTTACAATTTGCTCACCACAAATATACATTTGCTTTACCGCTATAATTGATCGTTAATTAATTAATCATAATTAAAAAAACTGAAATTTAATTCCTGATCATCTTTAATTCTGAGGAATTATTCTTATCGTAATTGGAGTCAAAAAATTGCTAACCTTTTTTTCTAATAGTAATGATAACTTTTTTTCGCAATGAATGATTTTTTATTAATCAATAAGATGAATAATTACTTTACGGTTTGAATCCCGCGCGTAACAGTTGTGACGTCATTATCACGACACAAATTGATAATGGCGTCATCAACTTTTGGAATTTTCAATTGCGATTAATTAATTAACGATTCATAGTAGCAGTAGAACAATTGCATATTTGGGATGAGCAAATTGTGAGCAATTTTTTGGCATATGACTTCTTAAAAATTGCTCACGCTTTTTCATTAATCAATAAGATAAATAATGACGTCACAAGTGTTACGCGCCGAGTTCAAACCGTAAAATAATTATTTACCTCATTGATAAATTAAAAATCATTGTTTATAAAAAAAAATTATCATTATTATTGGAAAAAAAGTCGAGCAGTTTGTTGGCTACAATTACGATTAGAATGAGTCCACAAAATTAGAGATAATCGGGAATTAAATTTCAGCATTTTCAATTACGATTAATTAATTAACGATTAATTATAGCGGTAGAGCAAATGTATATTTGGGGTAAGCAAATTGTGAGCAATTTTTTGGCATATAACACTTAAAAAAGAATTAATAGTCAGCGTCAACTTGTTCATGATACAAAATACAGCGATTTAATTTTTCCCTTGGCCGCACTACCGCCATACTCATATGTTGTTCATTTATTGGAATTACGCATCTGATATAACCTTATTTAAGTTGTGCGGCTCTTTATTTGTGAATATTAGAAAGCCGAGGATTTGAATTCACTGCATCATGATTTCGTCTAATCTCTGGAGAGAGGTAGACCAAGTCAAAAAAGAGAAACGCCATGAGTTAATTTTATCAGGTGCCGAGATTTCAAGAAGAATAATTGAATGTGGCTTGGATTATAACATATTCAGTCTTGACATGCTCAACTACTTAAACATTAATCAAACATGTTTGGAAGTTATTCCTGATGAGATTGGAAAATTGGAAAAACTCGTGACACTTGTGCTCCATTCAAACAAAATTCGTACACTCCCAGAAACAATTGGGAACCTGAAGAAACTCAAAAATTTAGATTGTTCACAAAACAATTTGAGTACACTCCCACATGAACTTTTATCTCTTCCTGAACTCATCTCGATCAATTTTGGTTCAAATTCATTGTCGGAATTACCATGTCAGATGCGAAACACAAAATTAATTTCCTTGGATTTATCCAATAATAAATTCGAGAAGTTCCCGGATATTTGTCACGCCGAATTGAATCATCTAGCAGAAGTCATTCTCAGTGACAACAAAATTGAAGAAATACCGTCATCAATATCTTCATTGACATCATTGAAACATTTGGATTTGAAGGGAAATAGCATTTCAGGTGATTTGATTGAATGAATACTGTCTTTCTCCTACATAGCTGACATCGTAACACTAAGTTATTGAAGACTTGTGTATCATTTTCTATAATTCAAAATTTGTGTCAGCAAAGTTCGTCAAACATAATGTAACAACATTCTAGACGAAAAGTAACGCGCCCATTTACTTTTATAAGTGATGAATCTGATTCAGCATTGATATATTAATATGGTTCATATTCATATGTGGAGATATTAGGAATAAGATCAACACATATGTAGACAAGTAAATCATATGTCGGTAGAGATGAGCACAACGAATTGAAATATAAAATTAATTTCGCATTTTGTATTTGGTTGCAGTTATACCTGGTGAATTGGCATGTTGTCAGAAATTGAAAGAAGTGAATTTAAAAGATAATAGTTTGACAGACAAAAGACTTTTCAAACTCGTTGATCAGTGCAAAACGAGACAAATTCTCGAGTATGTACGTCAACATTGTCAAACAGCACATGACGACACGCCGAACCATGGGAAAAATAACAGAAAAAATAGGAAAATTCCGAAAGTTCTGGAGAACGACATGACTAAGTTGAAAATTAATAATGCGACACATAGATTGAAAATATCACGAACAGCAGTTGATACTCCTGCGATTAAAATAATGGATGATGTTAAGAGTATCCGCCCGCACATTGTGGCCTGTCTTGTGAAGAATTTAACATTCAATGAAGACAACTTCAAATCATTCATTAGACTCCAAACAAAGCTTCACGAGGGCCTCTGTGAGAAGAGGAATCTAGCAACAATAGCAACGCACGATTTCGATTCCATTATACGGGGTAATGTATGCAGAAATTAAATTTTTTCTCCGTCAATTTTTACGTGCAGAGTGCTGCATCCGCTGTTTGAATTCATAAGATTTTAGCATTGTTCGTTGATGTCTTGTCCTTCATAATTTCATTGGGAATTTTATTGTAATGATTTGTGCGTCTCAGCATATTTATCACCTCATTTTTCATTATTTCGCGATTCTTGTAGGTGATCTGACGTATACAGCGATGCCACCAAGAGATATAAAAATTATGCCATTGGGTCGGAATAAATTGCATACGGCGGAGTCTCTGTTCCAACACCTTCAAAATGAAGCGGACAATCTAAAGAAAGAGAAAAAAAGGAATGTGTACTCTGGCATTCATAAATATTTATACTTGATCGAAGGGAAACCTGCGTTCCCTTGTTTGTTGGATTCCAAAAATCAGGTTATTTCACTGCCACCAATCACCAATAGCGACATAACGAAAATGTCTGTTGCTACCAAGAACATGCTCGTTGAAGTGACAACTGGAATTTCTCAACAAGTTTGTCGGTAATATTTTCTAATTGTACAAAGTCAAATGTACAACTAATATTTGAATATATACTTCTCATGTATTATGCTCATTATTGATGAGGGAATTTCGTTTCTGGCAGGAAAGTTATGGATACATTTTTGATGGAACTTGTTGCACTCGGTGTTGGAGTACCACAATGTAGTGATGAAGGACCAACGTTATATCACGATTTGGAAGTTGAACAGATGAAAGTTGTGGACATTGAAGGAAACTTGAAACAAATTTATCCATCACGTACCGACCTAATTGTCGATGATAAAATTATGACAGTACTTCGAGACTGACGGCACTATCGCTCGATACAATCATCTGAATATACATATTATCTTATCTATTCGATGTGAAGTTTTCAATAACTTTCGATATAAATCTGTTCTAAGACATCTGTACTGGCATTCCCATCCTTTAAATTTACTTACTATTGATTTCAACGCCGATTGTCCGCTGCTATAAGCTGAATCGATAGACATAAGGTTGTCAACGTCAATTTGTTGATGAAGTCAGTTTGAATTACTAATGACCGACTCGAATTGATTGCTATCAATTAACGTCAATATTCCTATTTGGACCCATTCATTGTGGAAACTCGGATTATATTCTCCTGAATTTTTTCGCGTTAATTTTTTCATAAAAAAAATAATTCAAATTAGCAATTTGCAGTATAGAAAATGTAGAATTCCTTTGTATATGTATTTTCCACTCAAAATTTGTATTCAAAATTGAGAATAGTGATTTCCCTTAGACACCACAACTTTGGAGCAAAGTAGAAAATTTGTCAACAGTCATAAAGACTGGACTCGTATCTAAAATTGAAGAACTACAGGAACTTGAGTGAAATCGGGGTCAAAGAAATGTGCAACCGATTTTATAAGTATTCCATATATATACACATATCACTCTCGAGTTTGACATTATTTTTCTGTCATCTTCCTAACATAATTAATAAATCACATTAGTCTCATGCAAGCGACATTCCTCGCGTATGGTACAATGATAAAATAACAATGAATGAAACAAGCCAGATAAATCTGATAGTATTCTAAATGAATGAAAATACCACTATGAAATTGAACAGAGTTCGAACAGTATATACTCGTAGTACGCCCGCCACTGATATTGAACATAACATATAGTTCAGTAGAGAAACAAAAACAAAAAATTGAGATTGATGTAAGCATCTTAACGAAAGAGTATATAGGTGAACACAGCGTACATACATACATACACATATGTACATTCGTGCATTTCCGTGTAATGACCATATCTCACTATCATTGTGAATAGCGGAGCACTTGAGTTCTGATTCCGTTTCTGCAGTTGAATTTCAGTTACATATGTAAACCCGAAAATTTTGTTCGATATATCCATTTGCCTTCCACCTTTATTTCTCTGGGGCATTTCACAGGGTCATCACTCCTTCGAGATTGAGGTGGTTTCATTTGTATTTGTCCTCACATCGACAGCTAATTTAGTGGATTTTTGACTATCACCGGATACGACCAGCATTGGTAGACCACCGAGTACCATACACGTTCCCATGCAAACAAAGCAAACGGAATAACTTCCAGTCACATCACGCAAATAACCTGCAAAAGTTACAAATGTATCATCATTTTTATTCATCGAAACTTAACTATCCGAAGCATCGAGAATATTCCAGAATATGAAGGAAATAACCACATGATGAAAAAAAAATTACCAGCAAGTGGCGGAATGGAGATGGCTCCAACGCTCTGAAACATCCTGACGAGGCCGTAACTCGATGAAATTTTGTCTGTTCCATACTGATCAGCTAATAACACTGGCACGAGAAGGAACCAACATCCGAGGCATAATCCGTACATTCCCACAGAACAAGCAAGCACATAAAATGAATGAGCCATAGGGATAGTGAGAACAGCAACTCCAGCACCAACAATACTGAAATCAATATCAATGATATCTATATACTATACTATAATTGTCAAGGCATCCTAATCAAGGACTTCGAGGCAGGTCTTGAATGTATCTCTGTGTAGACTATTTGCATAGTGATGAAAAACACTTTTGGATATATAATCGCTACACCTGTCTTGAGAAGTATGATTTAGCAAAGAACTGTGTTAGAGAATGTATAGAATTGCTAACCTGCCAATATACCCTTTCCGTCGATCAAACAATCGTAAGTCTGATAGCCAACCAAGTCCCAATCGCCCACAAAGATCCAGCGCTGCCGAAATGGCAACCAAATATCCCGCTTCGGATTTTGAATACCCAGCAGCGTGTACATAAGCAGGCAAATAATACAGCATATAGGGGCTCCCGGTACTCATGAGGCTCACTGATAAACACATCATTATGAATTGTGAATTTTTGAGTAAGCTCAAATCGATATATCTCGCAATTTTCTGCGAAATTGTGACTCTTTCACTTTGGGTGCTTTTCTCTTTATGAGTCGTCAACGATGCCCCAGAGGAAACCTCTTCAACTGCAGGATAACCGATTGTTACTACAGGTGATCTTAACGACTTCGCAGATACTCTTGCTTTATAAACACAGGTTGAGTCTGTCGACAAGTCTTCAACACTGTGCAAAATGCTCGAGCTCCGTATTTTTGCTATCGGTTTCATTCTCAAACTTTCGCCCATTATATCTTTTTCTTCTTCACTATCTGTCAACTCAATTGCCATCAGATTTTTGGCATTGAATAATTCATTCAACAGATTATGTTTAGTTGTTTTGTCATTAGCAAACAGTAAGTCTAACCTTTCTTGTTTGACTGATATTTCTTGGATGCTATTCCTTTCTAATTTCGAATTCACTTCTTCCACATCAGGCGATGGATTACCTTCCAATGGTCGGTAGAGTGTTGCTGATACACAAACATGTAGCATACAACCGCCAAGAAGTAGAATCGTTCCATGAAATCCGAAATTAGCGACAAGTGCTTCGATAAGAAGTGGGAAAACAAAACTTCCAGCAGCAGTTCCTGACACACAAATTCCGTTGGCCAACGCACGATGTTTATCAAAGTACTGTGACACAATTATTATTCCGGGAGTTGTTGACAAGCCACCTCCAATTCCAGTCAGCACACCAAATGTGAAAAATAGATGGACTAAGTTAGTTGCAAAATAACTGATGGTGAGGCCAAGTGCACAGAATATGCCGCCAATGAAGACAACCGCTCGGCAACTGTACTTTTGACACAATATACTCGTTACTGGTGCTGAAACATTACGACCAAAATGGAAGAAAATGTACAAAAAGTTTAAACACATAATTTACGTTTTCATATTGACAATTGATCGAGTATCAATGTTCCATTCTTGCGACAGACGGAAACACTTAGCTGCAGTGATTTTAAAGGTCATATCACCCAAAGGCAATGAATTATAGTTCAAATCTACGCGCGCATGTGCCCATGTATGTGTCTGATGGATGCATACAAACGTGTTGACCTACACAGATTGGTTGAGTCTGTGCATCAATAGAACTGAACTAATCAACTTTGACACATAAATTTTCCAAGTATGTTTAGCCAAAATGCAATGAATTGTATGAATTTTTTTGTCAAAAATAATGCCTTCATTTCATCTGCGAATAGTAAAAATAACTCCTTCAAGTCTCACTCACCTAAAGCAAGGCATAAACATGATAGAATAGCTGGAATCCATGATGCAACAGCCGCTGATGAATCCTGGAATGTTTCCATAACCTCAACATAAAGAACACCATATGACTTCACCAAGCCAGCCACCCAAAATTGGACAAAAAAAGCGCCACCAACGACAACCCATCCGTAACCTCCATCCAGTGGTACGTATCTTATGTTGCTTTTTCTAGTTTTATCGACAGTTTTATTTCTAGCTCTATTTTGTACGTTATTCTTTTTCGAAGATCTTATTTCTCGTGATTTCGCGATTAATGGACGCGCAGTAAGACTAGAAATAGTCAATAGATTCTCATTGTCTTCATCTTCGGCGTCCAGACTCAAGTGTGGGGGCACAATTGGTGTCGATGATGCTGTCGTTTGGACTATCAATGATGCTGATGGTCTCGTTGGTGTAGTTGTGTTAGCACTCAAATCGTAAACTGGTGCTGAATGAATAGAAAATAATGAACCAAGTGAATTATGATTCTGTTGGTTCAAATTCTCGTCAATAATGGTGGATGACGTGGTTCCATTAGTGACGACATATCCCGGTGCCATAGCTGATTCCGAATGTCGCATATCCACGACCGATCTCGGATCCTGGTGGAAGCTCCACTCTCTCGGCAACGACATACTGACTTCTTTCTCGTTTCAACACGGCAACCGTTATACATTGGAGCTTCTTTCCGGATTTTCAGCACCTATTTATGAATTAGTTATTTTTTTCTTGCTGATATTATGAATGCACTTTTCGAAACTTCCTTCCTTATTTCACATGCGTCCACTATTGAAGATGAACAGTATGTCGGATAATCTTCTCGGTTGATTCGTTGTTTGTTCGTTATGACAACTGTACACTAACAATTACATAGGAATCTATCAACAAACTAATAATGCTGCGGAAGATACACAGGAGTAACTGCTGCGGTTATGACGGGGAACAATAAACCGAGACTCGCGGATATGTTGACGCAGGCGTGTAACATTCGCGTTGACTTCGTAACCGGGACAAAATCGATTAATGTCTCGAAGTTGTGACACAATAAAATAGATACAATTTCATGTCTAATATATCTCAAATGAATGACTCATGAAACCTTCTAACGATAAAAATTTCAATGATCGGAATGAATTGTATCAAGAATGAAGTGCCGCTCAAGTTTTTCGTACTGACTTGCAGTTCAGTATTTCCCACAATTTTTACCATCAACCCTACCGAGAACTCAGGACTTTTCGAATAATCATCGACTTGGATGTATATTCTTCTATTGATTAGTTTCCTAAGTCGATTTCTATGGATAGATCGGAACAAACTTCGGTCGTTCCTTTGTCAATGTCGTGTTTGAGAAAGCAAAAAGGGTAAGCGTTTCGTCTCGTGTGGGTTCTCCGATTTGTCTCGGAAGAGTAGAGCCTCTACCGTAGAGGTATCTCCGAGTAATGCATTGTTGAATCCTGTGCTACAAGATTTGTCGTGAAAAGTACTCTCTCTTTCCGACCGAACCAGTGAAGAGTCCATTGGAAAGGTCGAAAAGAGTGGGTACTTTTCATGTCAAATCTGCCAGCACATGTTAAATCGCAGTAACGTGTAACACAAACATCGTTACCTCCATAAGCCGTAAGGGAGCGCCACTAAGTCGTAACAACTTTATTGCTAGTGATTACAAATCAAAGGGGTTTTCCAAAGATTATTATCGAAGATATTGCAAAAACTGATTGACTTCATCAATCAAAATGATGATGATGGAAAAAATCAGGAGAAACTTTCTGAACAAAAAAATCATGAAAGATTTGGTTTGTTCAGGCTCATAGCCAAATTTCTCTTTCGATGATCAAACTTTTGAAAATAATTAAAAATCACTCCCTAACTATAGAAGTAGAACAGTTGCAAAAGTCGATGGAGCATATGAGGAGAATTGGATTAGCAAGACAAGTAAATGCACACGGGCTGTACGAACAATATTATTTACCTGTTAATGAGATATCAATGTGACAGTACCGACTGACATGGTAACAAAATCTATTTCCACATCTCCTGAAATCCCACATGAAATGTCTCTATATCTTCACCTTTTATTGGTGGAACAGAGCAACGAAAACTCATTAAAACGTACATATAATCGTTCGCTACTGTTGTATGTTAAAAGTGGTTGAAACACAGTCTGAATTTTAACATCTCAACATATGTGATAGCCATTGCGTGGTTGCAACAGGTACATTATTACCAGATCGATAAAAAAAATATGAGTTGTGTGTGAATAATATGTATACAAGGACTAGTTTTGTGTTTCGCTTCTACACACATGTAAATATAGGCATTTCATCACCTTTTGCAGTGGGAAAAAACTGTGTAAAAATCTATCAATTCCAAGATGTATAAAATATACAACACGGAAGATTTTGATAAACTCACAAAAGGGATAAAAGTTGCTCAGTGCATGCAGCTCAAATCGTCTATAGGTGAGTAGTACAATTGCAGACACAATGAACATGATCAAACATATTGTACATGGCATTTTATGTTTGACAATCATGAACATCATCCATTACATAATCGTGTTTATCGAAAGTATATACAATGCGTTCATGGATAGTTTGGTTATGATGTCAGCCAAAAAGAGTGATAGAAATGATAATTAAAATCCCCATGAATTCTTTGCATGATCATTTCAGACACTGAACAAAATCAGATACATCAATTGGATGATTTGACAATATCAGATTCGTTATGCTGTTCATTCTGCAATACTATCTTCGAAGATCAAACCCAACAACGAATGCATTACAAATTAGATTGGCACAGATACAATCTCAAACAACGTCTACGAGGTTGCAGGCCTATCAGTGAAGATGAATTTGGCATTCTGCTCGACGAAGGTTCTACTTTTTCGTAGGCATAATTGCTCATGTCATCTTATATATATTTATATACATATATATGTTTGTGGATGTATTTGTATGTATGTACATGTATATAATCAATTTAAAGATACGTTGTCGAGTTTGTCGGGGATTGAATCGGACGTAGACCATGACGATGAGACAGACGATGCTGGCAGAGCAATCAATAAAAACTCAGAACTGGAAAACAGATGCACCCTGAGTAATAATATCAGGAACAAACTAATTGAGAAGAAAATAAAAATAGCTGAATCAATGTTGTCTGATAGTTCCGACAGTGATATCGATGATAACACCAGTGGAAAAAATAAGTCACAAGAACAACGCGCCGTTGCAAGTCGCCACTCAAAAGTTTTCTTCGAAAATGCTGATAAAAATATATTCAGCATTTATAGATGTTTACTGCATAATAAAAAGGTATTTTTGATACACTTACTCCAGTATGGCTAGCCAACTTTTCAGGATGGGTGTCTAAATCATTGCAGCACTTTCTAAACAATTTTTCGACTGCCTTTATTGTCATAAAAATTACAATATCGTGCTGACTTTCTCATTAAAAAAAAAGGGAAAGGAAGAATAAAACAAACATTGAGCACCATACGTCTTATGATTTCTACGTTTCTTCTTTTCAAATGAAACAAATTGCATATTGAATTGACTTGGATTGTGTTGTCTACGTATGTCTCACCGTGAAAGTATTTCTACTATAGGACCCTTGCAATATTTATCGTTGGATGTAGTTATGCGTAATTTCATTAGTCGGGAATGAACACCATGATACATGTATGGGAGACTGAAAAGATACACTTATATTCTAGGATGTACCTGAAGTTGATGGGGACATGATAAGTCAAGCATTATCAAGTGGCGGCAATACTATGTGGACAGTCATTATGGTTGGAGGAGGTCATTTCGCTGCTGCAGTTTTCCAAGGTACATTCTCAGTCTAACATCTTAAGCATCAAAGATATTTTTGAACAGTAATTGTCAGTCATAGTGAAACACGGAAAACAGAAAAATGAAATGATCACGCATTCCAGCTGCACAATCATATTTGTGCTCGAATTATAATTTGCAGTTGTATTTCTCTGAAGAATTATTAGAGACTATCTATAATTTGTGTTGATGATAGGTGGTGAAATTATCACACACAAAACATTCCATGCTTATACCGTCAGGGCTAGACAAGGATCTTCGCAAAGTTCCCGTGACAATCGCGCAGGTGGACACTGTAAGAGTGCCGGAGCCAGTTTACGTCGATATAATGAAATCACCTTGCTGCAAGTAATGAGATATTGATTTTATCGTGTTGTAACATTTGCAATTCCAAAAACATTTTCAAATCTTCTATATAGACGGAATAGCTTATGAAATATCAAGCCATATACCAGTTCTGCACGTTGATAAAGGAGTAATATGTAAAAATGAATTTCAGCATATTCATGAAATCTTGGAGTCTTGGTCAACATACATATTGAACTCATCGCTGATTCTCTACAGGGCTGTCGGCCCACAGAATCGTACGATACTTTTCGGAGGGAAGAACCCACCATTAGATCGAAACGATCCAAGATTACGGCCACTCCCATTCCCTACGAAACGTGCGACATTCAATGAAGTCAAACGTGTTCATGATATTCTCAGTACTATAGAAGTTTATGGTAGAAATTTCATGAGGCAAATCCTACAGAATGAAAAAATAAAACTTCGCTTCATGAATTTTTTCATCAGTAATGAAAAATAATCATTCCAGGTTCGGCAGCAGATTTCGCAGATTCCTTTCCTATTTCACCGAGGCAGCCGATACGTAAGAAAAATACGAAACATGACTCCCCAAATCAAGATTTCGCAATGAAGGGATCTGAAGTATCTGAAATATGTAACATCGACACACTGCATCTTAGACAATTAAATTTGGGAACTTCCGAAACATTCATGCACGCAACACCAGATCGATCTCGATACCAACGAGCACGCATTGATCGTGCTAAACCAAGAAAGAGTCCAAGCCGTCCCTTGCCTGGTAAGCAAATCACGTATTACTCTTCCATTTTTGTGATGACTCCGATTCGAAAATAGAAAATCGCGAGCATATTCGTATTTGATACTTCCCCGATATATCATGTGGATATTCACAACTTGTCGAAAAACTGTTTATTACGTTCTAATGAGAATCGCAATGATTATTCTGTATATGTTAGAAATTATTTTATTATGATTTGTTGTTAACTTCGCACTTCAGAGATTTGTGGTATTCATGACTAAATGGGTCGCGATGTCCCAATAAATATAAAGAATATCATTATTTCAGATATCATTACTAGACTTGCAAAGTCATCATCGGAATCTGAAGCGGACTGCGTCATGGACTCGAACAATCTCTTCATACACTTTCCATTGATCGAAAATGATTGTAGAATCGAGTTCACTGAAACTTTATTAGAATTTGAAGATACGGTACCGAAAAATAGTAAACAGAAGAAGGTTCGTAAGCAACGCAAAAAAAACAACAAAAATCGCTTAAGAGGTAAGTGCGTGTGAACTTTATTTGTTTACTCATGAAGTACAATGGAATTTTTCTCTCTTCAATAATGGGACAGAATCCTTGAGTGAAGCATTTATCAATGCAAAATCGGAATGCTGGAGAGCATGCAAAATAGGTGATATTAATCTACTATCAGACGCATGGCAAAGTATATTGGATGAGATAGAAAAATATAAATCAGAGAAAACAACGATTTTAGTCGACAAATGTTCCTCTATATTATCAATAACTGACGCACTTGAATCAATGAATGAAGAAGATGAAGATGGCAACACGATGTTGCATTTAGCAGCTAACGGACATCATGTGGACCTTATATGGCATGTTTCACTTTATAAATTCAATCAAATCCGGTATACTGATAAATAACAACATTTCATTCTGTTTTGCATCATTAGGCGACTACTCGAAATCGGAATTGATCCGGGTAAAAGAAATAAAAAATTGCAAACTGCTTATGTTGTCACAACGAACAAGAAAGTAAGAAATACGTTCCGGCGATTCATGGCCACACATCCAAACAAATTTGATTATAACAAGGTAATGTCTTCTTTGAGTCAATGAATCTTCATCATATTCAGAATTATAGAACCGAATTCGATCCAAACTTCTAGTCGCAAATACCATCTTCAATAAGTGCGGAGGAAGAGCTGCAAGAATCGGAAAAAAAAAAAATTCAACGTAAAATGAAAAGAGAACGAGAAAAAATAAAGAAGAAAGAATTTGAGATGAAAAAAAAGGAGGCTGAAGAGAAACAACGCTTTCTCAATCTTTCAGACCGAGAAAAAGTACGTTTTTTCCCCATTTTTTCATATTAATCCATACCGAATCTCGTTATACATGTTGTTGAATGACAATTCTTTTTTCTTTATGAGCTCAGCGAGCAGTAGAGTCGGAACGCCGTATTCCACATGGAAGCGTTATTGTTACACGATGTTTTCAATGCGGAACAAATACCACTGGATTGGTATGTTTCGAATACAATTCCAATCGATTCTGCTCCATGCCATGCCTGAAGGAACATCGATTACACAATAAATTCGTTATTTGATGGTCAGATTACATTTCAATTTAAATATCCTATTAGATTTGTGTACAACATTTCGCGGATTTTCATTGTGTAACCAATGTCTGATAATTGGTATTTATGCTGCAGTTACAAGCTAACTACAAAAATTAAGAATGTGTGATTGTCGACATGAACTATGATCATGTAGATTTAAAAATACAAAACGAATTCGAACTATAGAAATTCCTATTATTTTCAATTCATTTTGAAAGACTTCAAACCATGCTAAAGTTACAACCTATATTTTCATATGAATGGCCCATCGGAAAGTACGAAGGAAAATGAATCACGGTCTCGTAACTCAATGAATTGTACTTGGTGTTGATGGCGGAGAAAATCGGTCCAACAAATCATATGATACTTTTCTTGATAAAGCACTGGCGGAAGTGTATCGTGGAGTTGACAATAGGAGATCCAACTCAAGTGACTCTTCTCGATGAAATTCATAACAAAGAATATGGCCACAGTGTCCACCAAATTGTCAAGGATCTTATACTCTTTATTTGTCAGTGGACACTTTCACGAGTAGTCCAAGGTACATACACGAATGCGAAAGAATAATTAGTAACAAATACGAGAATGACTTTGCAGAAGATTTAAGTGTCCCATTTTAAGCATAGTTATCACACGCCAGAATGTCCAGTCGGCTTTCTGACGTACAATCACATAGAGTCAAGTTTGGAAGGAGAGGAGCATCCAGTACCGCAGACATTGAATATGCGGTCTTTAGATCGTTATACTTTTGTCGATAGTGATATCCAGCTTAACGCTAGCACTGTCCGGTTCAATTTCATTGAAATTAATTGAAAGTGGTACATTCGATGTTACTGAAATGATATAGGCCAACAACTCGCATACGTGCAAGCATTTTATACATCCAAAGATGGTTAGTCACGTGGGGTCATATAGTATGGAACTTAACACAACTGCTTTCTGGAAAGTTGATATTCTATTTCTGTGTTATATCAAATATGGATTTCATATAATGAATGTATAGAATTATTTTTGAGCAGTAAATTTCGAAAGCCCTTCTAATAGACTGATGTATGCACTATGTTCATAGGATGTACTCAAATCAATGAGCTTTTCAGCGAATTCGTATGATATCCCCTTTTCCTCCAAGTAGTTCATCAGCAAGTCATATAAGTACTGTAAAAAATAAAGAAGGAATACGATATAATGATTGTCAATGTGACGATTGTTTCAATGTTCAATTCTGATATGTTTATGTTTCTTACGCCATCTATGACTTCGCCTGCTACGGCATATACTTTGTCGTTATGCTCGCCTTCATAAATTGTTATTTCATCGATGCCGAAGCAATCATCTGGAATTTATGAATTGATGCTGTTACAATACCCATCACATATATCTGAAATACTATGTTAACAGCTTTCCAATAGTTCACTCACTGTAACTGTCATTTCCGCCGGTTGCTCCTGCATCACTTGTGAAAGAACATGAAAATCCTAATGTTTGATTTCCTTGACGAACATCTACTGTGAAATTAGGTTTACTTTTCATTTCGCCGAATTCAGGTTTATCATCGCTCGGATCTATATCAGCTTCACTATCAGTGTCCACAGTGTGATTGACGTTGAACGTTATGATGATTCTGGAATGTCACATTTTTTAGTAGAAGGATCTGCGGGGTTTCATGTTGTATCCGGAGGGTACGAAATGGTGGTTTGACCTTCTATCACATGCCCCAGTTTGTGGAGTTTGACTCCACCTCTCATTGAATATTCAACCGATAAATATTTTCGGATTTAAATAAACGAATCTTCAACTTACTTCTCATTGTCTTGTTGTTTTGTCAGGGTAACGTTGGCACCATCTAAAGAAACTGCGAATCCATCTACTTCTGTGGGAATGGTCTTCAACTTTTGCGCTTTTTTCTCAGCAAGAATCTCATCAGCAAGGAATGCAACCAAATCTCTTTCAGCTATATATGAAAAATTTACATAATGACGATCAATAAGTATGTTGGTCTAGATCAAGCATGAAGGTTTCAGATTAGTGTAATTCGCAACAGTATAGATTCTGTAACCACGTGCGAGATATATCGAAATATATCTCCAGAAAAATATTAACATTCAAAGAAGATAAAATTTGTATTTACCTTTGGTATGTCGGAAGCAGCCACATTTGCAGTCATTCAATGCATGGGGTTTCAGTAATCGCGGTGATGAGCTGAGAGAATTTTCGTGAAGAGACTGGGACATGTGCCACAGAGATCGGGCGCTTTGGATATTCACTTTTTTGTTGATTGTAGTACAAACCAAACTACCCAATTTGGATGCGCATAGAACGTTTCTCACAATTCCACTCATTTTTATGTTTGATAATAAAAGAATGATCGATTATTTTATTTAAAAAAAGATATTCGTAATCGAGAACCAGACAATCCGTAATACCTTAGTGATAGCGGTAATGGAGGCATAGACCAATATGCAATAGACTATAGTTCTGTGGACAGTGAAGCCGGGTCGTAGCCGTATGGAGAGGGTAATATTTGCCCACGATCTGGCATCTCAGTCCATGGAACCAATGTAACCGGTACTCGGTTGGAATATCTTCCCCTATCTCGAAGTACTCCCATCAGTTTTGAAGCGCATGCGCTCAATACACGCTTCCATCCGGATTCATGCTCAATGTATTTTCCCACCCAGGCTCACGTGCGTATAAGAATGCACCGGCTATCGATGCATGCATGCACATTCAAGTTTGTAATAGCAAAGAATACAGATATACTATCAACCACGAAAAATTCATAACAAATTTGCAGTTCTGAATGTCACAGACATATTTTTATTCTCAGTCGAATTCTCCGAGAAAAAGTAGTAGACGTTACGATTTAATCGAAAATTTATGAAATCCACTATTGGAGCGCAGAGTTTTGAGGTTTTATTTGCAAAAGTGCGCGCTCTGCTTCCGAGGTTGTAGCTTAAAAATTAATAAAATAGCAAAATAGCTTTTTATTGGACAGACGAAATTTCCCGCCCAGTTTTGAATCAACTATTGTACATATCTATACATATGTTCTGCGCATGAAATCATTGGATGATGTACAATAGAAGAATTTGCAATAGAATTGAAAAAATGCTTGATTTTCATTGATGATGTGGAACGTGATCATAACTGCTCATTATTATCCCTCCTCAATTTGCTAACAAGAATAATAAGAGAGGAGGGGAAAGAATTATTTGAAAGAGAACTCTAGAGAGAGTGTATTGTTTATACTTCTGACGGTTCTGATAAAACCCGCGAGAGGCATTGAATCTTTTGGCAATCGCCATCTTTCTCAGCATAACAAGTTTCGAAATAGTAATGAAGTGGTGCGGTGCAGATATATATGGATATTTCGAACTTGCACATCTATGAATTTGTGTAATTGAAGAGTTGGTCATGTTGTCTTGAGTATATATGCATATACAAAGTATGCAATGGGTTGAAATATTGGATAAACAAATATAATTAGATACGAACGCACATCGGTATGGATGTAATATGAAAATATAGTGAACATAGACGAGTCCATGCGCTCAGTTGATCGAAGCGTCATTTGTCAATCTCCAATTCCGTGCAAATCAGTGTTTAGTTCGAAGAAACTAGTGCCTATTCTAACTTAAATTGCGAGGGAATATCATAAATATCAATTTTGCAGTATGGCTGCTGATGTATCGTTAACATACCTACCTTGTGAAATAATAGAATACATTTTGGAAAATGTCAATCTGGGGTTATCAGACATTTTAAATTTTCGTTTAACATGCAAATATTTGGATCAAGCTGTCACCAACAGCAATCAACTGTGGCGCACGAAATTATTCCAACGGTATTTAGCATTGTTTCAAGATTTCAACCGCGTGTTTTTATATGAGAAAACATGATTATGACAGTTATTGTGCATGAACGATAACACTTGTATATTCGCATGAATTTCTCTATCATTCGTAGATGGCCACATCTCAAAGAAGTCTATGATATAGAAGAACGAAAAAGGGGTAAAGTTACAACTTGGATAAATGAGATCCGAGCTAATGTCCAATGTCGTAAAAAACTGTTCATGGAATTATCGTTCATGTCGGAGAAATACTATAACGAACAGGAACTTTCACATGCAGCTCTCAGAAACTTGGATACATTGTTCCGTCCAAACCTTGGGGCTCATCCTCTATCGTCTCATTTTTTGATCGATGAATTGATCAATTTATTGGATTGTACAGAATCGTACGTATCGCTTGGTTTCTGCGTAATACTCAGGCTTTATATGAAGCCATTGCTAACGCTTGATTGTTCTCTTGTCTCTATATCATTTTAGAGGAAGTAACTTGACATACAAGTATTATGCAAGCAAAATTATCAGATATTTGCGTCAATGCCATTTGGCAGATGAGTGGCAAGAGTTCATCAATCTTTCTATGGCCGAACAGACGATGGAGCGTGGTGCTGTATTTGTTTCTCAGTGGAGTCAGCCAGAGAAGAGAGTATCTTACGCTCGAGTGTCTGAGATACTCGATGGTATATCAGCATGTACCAAACAATGCCTTCGCGAAACATATTCTACCCATCCAATATTTTCTATATCACCAGATAAATTTGATGAGTGGAAGAATAAGAATATTGATGATAATCAGTGGAATCAGGTGGAATCGCGACAAATCATGAATGCATTGTGTCAAATAATGTTTGAAAAAATGCATTTTCATGGTAACAGTGAAATGTACTATTCGTCGGTGAATTCATTCATTGATCAGGTAATGCGGAAACTGCGATCACAACTGTTCTATTTCGAAATCTCTATGGACAGTTTGATACGATGATTTACTTTGCGCTCCTCTCAATTGAATTAACGCACTTGATCAAATCTTAGGTACTGGAACACAGGCGTGGTATACCGATCACGCTATCAATTATATTCGAAAGCGTAGCACGAAGACTGGGCGTACGTTGTGAACCTGTGAGCTTTCCAGCACATTTTTTGTTACGATGGAAAGAGAAATAGTAAGCGGATAAGTAACATCATAGAAGAAACAAATTCTTCTCGTAATGATATGTAACAGTTTTGTGACTCAGAAGTTGGGTTAATTTTTTTGATTAATGTTCCTTATAGTAACGTACCGGAATTGGATAAAGTTGAGAGCTTTTACATTGACGTATTCAATGGCGGGAAGTTTCTGACGAAAAACAGTTGTCCGCGCGTGGGGGGCGTTTCAAAATGCCCAATTGAACGCTATAATATTTATCATGGAACAACGGCTGTCGAGGTAATGTGTATTGTATCTATTGTTTTCGCTCTGAAGATATGATTTCTATAGTCAGATTGTGAAAAATAAAGGTAGTCCAACGTATGGCTAACAATTTGGAAGTGGCTGGAAGGCAGAGAACGCAATTGAACGGTCGTGCAACACGTTTGCGCTCTGCTCTAGAACTAATGCATATGGTCAGACCATACGACACAACTACGATTCTTCATCTGACCAGATTCTACATGCATTATCAAATGGATTTGAGTGACCTTGTTCAAATACTAGTCAAAATCCAAACGGTGAATATTTGATATTGGTGGGAACACCAACTGATATATAATTTATTAACTCAATTCTTCGAATCTCCGTTGTTGATCTCTATTCTGTTGTAGGACCTTGAAATTTCTTCACGAGGTCAAGCAAATCACGTCCTACAAATGATTCGTGATCATGAAAAGCATATGAAAACAGTGCCCAAGGTAATGATGTGACAGATATATGCTACCAACATGATGACATGTGTTCATAGGACAGAAGTCATGATTATGTATATCGATTGATTTGTTATCTTTAGTTTAACCTTTTACGGTGTTTTCCGCCATTTAGGTACGAAAACAGCCGAAACTACGATCACCACAAGTCAAGTATACCATTGGTATGATAATGAGACATCGTACTCACGGTTATTCTTGTGTCATAACTGGTTGGGATCTCAATTGTGAAGCATCGTCCGAGTTAATGAATGAAATGGGAATTAATGAGTTAGTGGATGGTGCCAATCAGCCATTCTACAATTTATTCGCTAATGATGGATCATCGCGATATGTTGCACAAGGTATGGATATTGAAATTGCGGTTTCCGTTTTTTTTTCATTTAATTTAAGTTCAAGAATAATAAAAACGTTTCTTCAAAGAAAACTTGATCATTACACCAACGGCGATCTGCGTGGACCATGAGGAAGTTGGGCGATTTTTCTATAAATATTGTGGAAAATATTACCTACCGAATGTTGAAAAAGAAAAGGATTATCCTGAAGACGTTGAGATTTTACGCCAAATTTTTGCTGAACTTTAATAAATTATTCTCAATAAGGGTCTCGAGTCCTATCAGTGACGAAATGAGCATTGTGACAATGGACTAGTGTGTGACTAGGTTTCTGTCACAGATTACGATGCAAGAGCAATAAGGATGGCTAGAACAATCTTCCGGTTCCAGAATGATTCACGCAACGAATAATTTTAGCTCGAATTGAAGGTTCAATACAATTTTTGTATTTGAAGCAAGTATCAATAATCGCTGGCACCGATTACTGCAATCGGGTTCTCACAAGGCATTTGAACTGTTCTTGAATGACGTTACTACAGAGGTAATTGCGTCATCATGATCGCAGATAATTCGTACCCAATACATCGGACATATGAGAACGTGAGATGATGAATATTACTAGAAATTTCGTGTACAGACGTGAAGAGTACATATTGTGTATGAATGAATAAATTTAATTTGGATTTACTACTGGCAAATTCAATGATAAGCTCAAATGAGAGTACCCGATCAATTTCACATATCATTTCTTCTGGGAATACTCACGAGAAACTAGACTGAATCAAAATCCTCACGCTTTTTCCCCACTCTAAATAGTTGCGACTATAAATCGACAAATCGAGGATGTGTATAAAAAAAAAATTTTAACATATGTCTATTTCATCATTCAAACGCTGCAGATAGAGAAGGTAGGCTTTTTCATCTCAAGTGACGAGGGCACTGTCACTATCTCTGAAAATTACCATCAACGATTAGAGCACGTATAATCATAGCTCGTCATGGCATTTCATTCCCGTGAAATTAATTCTTTCAATTCCTCCAAGTTTCATGATTCGATCTGGATTCGGGAGCATTCAAATTATCTACCTGGTATTATTATATAATATTGGTATACATATGGATTAACATGATATTTGCAGATTGACAATGAATATAGATGAAACCTGTAACCGCAAAGTATATATCTCGATTCTATTTTCTCATGTGCAACAATTTTCAATTTACTTGCGTATACGTAACAATTCTCCTTGGATAATATTCAATATATTTTCTATATATTGCCCTCCTGTCCCATACAAAGTAACGAAACACAATGAGCCATGAATATAACATTATGTCAGTTGTTTAGAATCACAAATTTAGAAGTTACCCAGTATCAAAATGCAGTGTCGTCATACATTCGTGTCACTGACTTCATTCCAAGAGCTTCTGTAGAGTAAATATTGTAGAGAAAAATTACATGCAGGTATTCCCATGTTATATCCACCCAGAAAGAACACGAGGTATGTCTTTCAGTCGGAATTCACGTGTACCTTCCACACGTGGCTAAAACAGAACATCCGGTGGACGAATTGGTTCCGCAATGCACTGAGAAATACTAGGGCAAATACAGCGTCCATTCAAGGTCCCAGATATATAAATATATATACATATATGAGGAATGCTGCTAACTTGGACTCGTTTCAATTATAGCACCAACACCCATGGAAGATATGAAACAATACGCCTGTTCTTGTTTCCTCAAAGTTGTAGAAATCTTTTACTATGATTGTTCGAAACTATTTATCAATTTACTTTGATCAAGCACTGACCGAAATTTTATTCAATTCGGAAGAACTGACATGTCCATTATTTCTGAAGCATGAACTCCATTGATGAACAGAACAACTAGTGGCGGTTGTGTCAGCATGTGATTTATCATAATTTCGGTGATGTTTGTAGCCTATGAAGATGACAGTGATTCCCCGCTGATTCATTTATGGATGAAGTATCATAATAACATGGATAACTGAAAAACAACTTTCAAGGACATATTCCGTGATAGCAAGGACGCGCGTAGGAACGTCAAAGTTGGTGTGAAATGAAGAATTAGATGAGTTATGAAGGAAATAAATATTAGGAGAAAAATGTAAGTAGTGATTGATAGGGATAAGTAGAACTGTATGACTGTCGTTGGGTCCTAAACTCTCGCAGCATCTATTTTCATCTAAGTTGAAAGATGCGGGGTGGCTGACGGAGCTTTCCATTGCTGCTTCTGTCACACTTTTGGTATCATCTCCGCCTAAAAAGGTAGATTGAACTATGAAGTAACGAATGGCTGGATTGGTTGAAAGCACAAACCAATTAGAATCTGCGTAACAAGTCAGGATCACGTTGCACGTGCTTATATTGGGAGCCCCCGCATGATACCCCGACAGAACGGCTCTCTAACGTAAGTGCATCACGACGGTTGCTTTTCCGTCTGATCTATATAGCAAGTACGCTCGCGTGCGCGCGAATATAAGAATTTTCACGGTGTGCATGAAGAATAAGTAAATAACATACATTTCAAAAGCAATTGGCGCAAACAACTGACATGGAAATTGATCACATGACACATTTATGTTAAAAACCCTTCGCGATTTTTCTCATTTTTCATCAAGTCTGTTATATGAAACAAGACGATGTGATTAAAATTTCATCAAACATGAAATGGATACGCTTTCATGTGCTTGAGTGAATATTGGATTGCAATTGATTTGAATTATTGTATCGAGTTCAAGTGTGTATTGACATGTGTGACGGTTTCCATGCTTACAAGTTTATTTTAAAATATTCATGATCGGATTATGCATCACAAGTGTTGGTGTGATCATGGCTTGGAAATTTTCAATTTTTCAATTTTTCTGGCCAGTGAGTGCCACTTGGATTGGAATAAGTGTCGGGTGATATGGAGAATAAATTACAGGACATATTGTTGCCAGTGCTATTTAAAAGTAGTTGAATAAAACTGCAAGTGATTCATACGATTAGTGTTCTCTTCCATCATTTCAATCATGATACATTATCATTTCTCAATATTCATGTTGCCCGGCAGAACTTTTTTGTTCCAATTTCAAATCATCCCTCAGTATTCTATACTGTCCATTCACCCCTAAGATGTTGTCATTGTTATGAGGTATGATGACACAAAAATAAAGGGGGATAAAAAAAAATAAGAAATTTTAATCGAGGCCGTTTCCTGTTGCACGAGCATGCATAAATACTCCATTCGAACGGTTTATAAATGAAACCCCTTATTCTTTGATTGTATATATAAAACTGTATGCACAGGGAAGCCTACGACGAGCCGCCAGATCAAGTCCGTCCGCCTTCCAAGATTACAAACAAAAATCGTTTCGACATAGACGACTACTCGTTATCCGAGTAAATTGGCCAGCCGCTATAAATTGTTCATTGGATAAACGAGGAAAAATCGAATAAATAATGCCGAAGCCGGTAGCACAAGTGGGTGACGATCCCGATCCCACCCCATACCTCTTCGTCTCGCTTGAGCAGAAGAGAATCGATCAATCTAAACCTTATGATGCGAAAAAAGCCTGTTGGGTACCGGACGAGAAGGAGGGACATGTTCTTGGTGAAATAAAAGCCACTAAGGGTGATATTGTCTCTGTGATATTGCCAGGTGGTGAGGTAAGTGCCGTCGTATTTTAGATTTTAGATCATAATATAATATTTTATCATCATAGCAGTAGTTCTAAATGTCAATTCAATTAAAAATATTCTATACCACAAATGTATCGTATACAACAATTCGGAGGGAGTAGGAAATGTTAAAAATTTATTTCTGAAATAATAGTACGATGAAAACAGAATATGTAATGAACAAGATATGCGAGAGAACGGTGTACGTAATTTCTTTGCTACTTACTAAAAATAGAAAATATATATAACGTTCAAAAACAAAATAAAGCCTACCTATGACTACCTAAATTTTATAGACGGGTAAGATAGAATGGAGAGTAGAACGGGCCGCGCATTCGAGGCCGTGCGCCGGTCCTAGCTCCCGCTACAATCCTAAGATGTATCGGCGATGCCGTATTGGGTGATTCAGATACTATTTCTGGGAGCCGGAAGAGTTTCGTTTGAGCCTAACCATACCTTATCCAGCCGCATTACACTTTTCTGAATTGACTTCGCGCCACATTGCATAAATATAATCACAATCGTTTCCAATACGTGTTAATATGGATTATCAGTTTTGTTAGATGATAACTATATAGAAATTTGTTATTAGACATCTTCGTAATTGATAGTTCTCAGTCATTATATCATACGTTTTGATTCGAGTCCATCTTGACCTCATCCGCACATAATCCGGCTGTATCTGTTCATCTGAGAATGCGTTGATTTCAATAAAATATCTATATTGACACATCTAGTTATGATTCTATCAATAGACGCAGAGTTCAGCTAACTCACTCGATCGTCCCAATGTTCTAGTTGAGGGGACGTTTATGCAAATGAATGAAACAACAAAAATTGTATTTATGGAGTATAACCAGTTATATATACGTAAGAAGTGTAGCAGCTAATTCGCAAATGTAAAAATAGTTCGAAGAAAGTTGATGTGATTGCCATTAGTTCACACCGTTTTGCTAACCTACATTCATTTCGGCAACGGAAAAATCAAACCAAATAGGGCGATACAGCCTCGAAGACCGTACCTGAACTCGAAAATTATGGCGGAACAATACGATTATGCTTGAACTCTATTGAGAAAGGTTGTCTTTCATATTGCATTCAGAGACCCATTGTGTCCTTCAATGATCGTAGAGTTATCCATGTCCAGGTGCTTCATGTACATTAATCGTGATTTTAAATAATATCTAGACCAAACAATTTTGCAAAGATGAATTACTCCAAGTCAATCCGCCGAAATTTGAAAAATGTGAGGACATGGCTGATTTGACGTTTCTCAATGAAGCAGCAGTATTGCACAACTTGAAACAGCGTTACAACAGCAAATTAATTTATGTGAGTAATGCATTTATACAATCAATGATACTATTTTTTCTTTATGATTCAAATTAGACGAAGGACTTCAAGAAAGACCAACTGCAGCAAGTGAATCCGCCGAAATATGAAAAAGCCGAAGATATGTCCAATTTGACATATCTCAATGACGCTTCTGTCCTCCACAATTTGAAACAACGTTATTATCATAAACTTATCTATGTAAGACGTCATCAAGCAGAGTGTGTTATCGCCCGGTGTGATTTCATTGTGAAAAATTTTTCTCATTAACATTCATAACGATTCCCCGGATCAAGAGCCCGATTATTACGAGGCTTGTCCGATATGTTGTTGAATTACTAAAAATTTTTTTCATGCATCTGATGCGGGAAATATCGTCTCAGCCATTTTTAACTTCCCAGTTTTCCTATGTGAATTTTGTTTGCACCACACTTTGATCTTATTTGTGAAAGATGGAATTTTCCGTATGAGACGATCGCATTGTTGCTATATTGCCCCCAATGAAACCTTTGACGAGCATTTCAATTGAGTTGACGTAATCGTGATGGCATTTTTTTATAGTGAACTGTCGGAAAACGAAAAAAATCATAATACTAAAATGTAAATATCTTTTTTCGGGTGTTCATGATATTGATAGTTGCAGTTTGTCATAGTTTTTCTATCAGTGACCCACCATAATGACAGAAACAATCGTAACGCGACGAAGGATACAATTTAACGACTTGTATAAATATTTGCATTCGCTTTTCGATCGGAACTCATAGAAGTCATACAACAGTTTCGTGAAAGCATACACATCAAAGTTATCCATGGAAATTCTGACCAATGTGATATGATCACAATTAATTCTAAGTGTTATGGCATTTCTGGATTTATATTAACATTTATATCTGAAGTTTCTTCATCTTTTTTTGCATGATATGACGAAATAACATCGAATGACTGCTTCTAATATAGAGTGTGATTTCAGACATATTCTGGCCTGTTCTGCGTGGCCATCAATCCCTATAAAAGATACCCTGTTTACACTACACGGTGCGCCAAGTTGTACCGTGGCAAACGACGTAGCGAAGTACCACCCCACATTTTCGCTATCTCTGATGGAGCTTACGTGAACATGTTGACAAGTAAATATACACGTTTTAATTTTCGCACTCAACCATTGTTACAAATAATCATCAAACTTGTACTTGAATTTCAATAGATAGTGAAAATCAATCTATGTTGATTACTGGTGAATCTGGTGCTGGAAAAACTGAGAATACGAAGAAAGTAATTGCTTATTTCGCTACGGTCGGAGCGTCCACCAAGAAAGATGCAGAAGCAGATAAAAAGAAAGGATCACTTGAAGATCAAGTCGTACAAACTAATCCAGTATTAGAAGCGTTCGGTAATGCCAAAACCGTCCGTAACGACAATTCATCACGATTCGTAAGTCCATATTTCTCTTGGAATAAGAGTCGAACGTTAATGGCGAGTTACATGTGTTGAACTTTCGCAAAAGTTGAATAATTATGCAACTCAAAACATTGCAGGGTAAATTCATTCGTATCCATTTCGGTCCATCTGGGAAACTGGCTGGTGCGGATATCGAAACATGTAAGAATAATAATTTTTATGATAGTACTTGCATTTGTATCTGATAAGGTGATGGCTCATATACTAATCATTCATATCATACAGATCTGCTCGAAAAGGCGCGTGTGATATCGCAGCAGACTCTTGAACGATCCTACCATATCTTCTATCAGATGATGTCTGGTTCCGTGAAAGGATTGAAGGGTGAGTAACTTTTCCGTGTGTTCGAATAAATTGTATCGCGAGATATTATAATGAACACATATCTTACCAGAATTCTTTTGTCCTGTGTGGTTGCCCAAACTTTCATAATTCAACGGTAGGAATATGCAACATGTTGTTAGAAAAATAGTTGAATTAGATGTATGCAGAAATAGGTAGAGATATTACAGCATACGATTCCTGAGCAACGTCACTAAGTGCAACCGTCGAATGCCGAATATCATCACTTTTATTTTAAAAACACTCGTTTCATAGAAATGTGCTGTCTCTCGGACAACATCAGTGACTACTACTTCGTCTCTCAGGGAAAAACAACGATCCCTGGTGTAGATGATGGCGAGGAATGTCAACTCACTGACGTAAGAACTTACGCAAAGTGGACGCGAGCGAGTTGACGTGTTTTTTGATTCGAAAAATTGTATTTGGTTTTTTATAATGAGTGATATAGTATTTAATTTTACATCACCTTATCAACAGGGAGAAGCTTATTTTTCTAACTACAGACTGAATTCCTACTTTGGATAGACTATCCAAATTGCATCATAAAACTTTTGTTTTGTTATTATACAATTGTCAATTGACATGAACGGATCATAAAGATCCTTGCACGCTCCCATTCTTTCAATTTCTGCATCTCTTATTCCATCCAAGCAATTGTGTACATTATTGGTTGGAAAAACACGAGAAAGAGAAATTAATACTGTGTAGTCAGTGTAGATCTCTACTGTACAGTGAAACATTTATGCAGCACATAAAGAATTGTCAGTCATCAGATGTGTAGTGGAGGCCTAGCTCAAAACCATGAAAAAACATGGTCAGCTATGGTTCATTGTGTGATCTGCATGTGTATTTTATTGCCCATGCAGAGATGTTGCTGCTGTCCAACAACATCCGCGACTACTACTTTGTGTCGCAAGGCAAAACTACTATTCCCGGGCTTGACGATGGGGAAGAACTGCTTGTGACAGATGTAAGTGTGCATGTGTTGAGCAAACATTTGTGACAAATGTCTACCGAGCATTTTTCCATATGAAATTCAACTTTTGGATGTCCGATTATTATTTTATTAATTATCCCTTACTTAACGATCTTCTTCTGTCTTCGTATCGCTGTCTGTCAACTATCACTTCTAGCTATTAAATTTCTTCTACTTTCAAGACTATCATCATCTACATCACCATCATCATCATCAACATAGTAGCTGAAGAGGCGACTCACATTAAAACATATCTCATTCAAAAATCTCATTTATATATTAATGTAGCATATTCTTTCATACTTCCGCCATCGATAACCACAACAGATATGGTGATGAGTAATAAATATTGAACACGTAATTGCAGCAACACGTGGACATGTCTCCTGATGGGGTCCAACATCTATCTGTTTAACTATCTTCCACCATCAATCTGCTCTCTCTTATTTTCACTTCTATCTCTATATCTAATTTTGCATCCATTTTCTCACTTCTCTCTTTCGCACTATCACTCAGATGTTTGTTTTTTTGTGTTATTCTTTTTTTGCAGATATGCATTTACGTCAGATTCCGCTTCACTCTGTTTCTATCATTTTCTCTTCTCTATCAGATTTCATTATCCAGAAACCATCGATTGACTATAAAATATGTACATCGACATAATATTTCATTTACTTACTAATGAAGAAAGTTGCTGCGAGGCTCAAGCAATGCGGTATAATTGTTAGCAGCTTTAATCATAGATTGTGATACTTTTGTCGTTTTCTTCCTGTATGTCGAATATTCCAACTTTATCCACTGTTTTTTGTGACGCACATGACAATCATTAAATATGGCAATAACGCAGAAATATGCCTGCTGTCCAACCGAATCGGTGATTACTTCTACATAAGCCAGGGTAAGACGAGAATCCCAGGAGTCAACGATGCCACAGACATGGAGGAAACTGATGTGAGTTCCCATTTTCCATGATGGGTGTTACTTCGACACCATATGCACAATTTATAATCTGACATTCTCTCAGTTGCAGTCATTCCACTCTCTTTCAACTCACTAGTCACTAGTCACTAGTCACTCCATTGCATCGTTCAGCATACAACATTACTATACATTGATTATAATGTCTCACTGTTGAGAATCGTTGAAAGATTATAAACGTGTACATTATGTAATTGAAGTAATATCCCCTCTGCCCCCCGCCGCTGCGAAGCTTTTTGCCGCTGCTATCGGGGGGCGGGGAACTTGGGAATCTGGTGAAGCTAGAAGCTATGGGATTTCCTGACTTATACTCGCTCCCCGTGAAGCTACATAAATGGTCCAACGAATTTCCAATTATTCACAATTTCCGTTTAAATATAACACAACTTGGACCATTTGTATTTAGTTTGTATGTAGATAAGAATGAGAATGCCAAAATTTTGGCGTTCTCCGTATACCATTATGTTCCGGAATGATATAGATATAGTGCCATTACTGCCAACATTAAGTCGAAGTACCATTAGGATTCATATGAATTTTACATCGTAAATATGTATACATGATTCGATTCAACCAATCACATTAATCAATTTTTGTTTTCTTCTTCTAATGATTCACAGACATGTGTTACTTGTCGAATAACATATACGACTATTACAACGTATCTCAAGGAAAAATTACAATCCCAAACGTCGACGATGGCGAAGAATGTTTGCTCACCGACGTAAGTCCCCCGAGAACTATTTTTTATTTTCGTCCACATAGTTATGATATTCATGGACCCTTATTCGTTAATGTATATCTTGCGAGTTGTCCCTGAGATTTGTATCCATTTTTTGTTTGTATTTGTCCAGTTATTCTTATGGATCTCTTTCACGAATGTGCCACCGAAGTCATATCGGCGGCGAAAGATCATTTGTCCCCATTTACCTGTAATTAGAATCTGTTCTTCCACGTTCCTACTTTAGACAAGGAAGTCTCACCATTATACCCTTATTATCATCACTGATTTTTAGCATTCTAGTACAACTTCTAGAGTGCCTTATAATTCACACATCCAATCGAACACAGGTTGCCCTCCATGTAATTATGTGAATTTTGGAATTATATTTGGTAGAACCTATCCGATTATGAACACGTTCACTTGAAACTGAGTGAACGTTTATTCTGTTTATTTTGATTTCCATCCAGTGAACGTATAATCTAGTCATGTATTCATTCACCAATGCACAAAAATACGGATGAATAAGAGAAACAAGTATGACCTTATTAATATTTAACCATTTTACTATTTCGTGTTATTGCAGAGGTACAAACTGCTCAAAATCAAACGACAATTACACTCGGGATGTCAAAAAAAGAATTTGGCATCCAGAATGATTCCTGGTAATCGTATAACTTCCAATTCCAAATATATCGTGATCGATACGCGAAAAATCTTTCAAATTTATGGAAGAAGCGGCTATTTAACACAAGCTATGCTTTTGCTTTGCTTTTTGCAAAAGTTTTATTGCTTCCATAACAAATAATTCCATTCATCACCAATTCCTTCTCTATGCCACTGTACTTCTAATGATGTTCCACATGCATTTCGATTGTTAAAGATTCACCAATTATTATTTGAATATTTTGAACATTCAACCCGAGGCACAAAATGATCCTTTTCTTGCATCCCCGAACAGGAAGCCTTCAACGTCCTCGGATTCACACAGGAGGAGAAGGATAATATTTACAAGATCACCGCTGCTGTGATGCACATGGGTGGCATGAAATTCAAGCAAAGGGGTCGTGAAGAACAAGCTGAAGCTGATGGAACAGAGGTTTGTGAATAAATGTGCATTATGTGATATTGCCGATGAAATATATGATGGTGTCTATGACAATGTTGAATCACATTCAATAATTCAAATATGATGAATTTAGGAAGGTGACCGCGTTGCCAAATTGCTCGGGGTTGATTGTCAAGATCTGTATAAAAACTTACTGAAGCCAAGGATTAAGGTCGGTAATGAATTCGTCACCCAAGGTCGTAACAAAGATCAAGTTGCATACTCGGTTGGAGCCATGTCGAAAGCCATGTTTGACAGAGTATTCAAATGGCTTGTGAAGAAATGTAATGAAACATTAGACACGAAACAGAAACGACAACACTTCATTGGTGTATTGGATATTGCTGGCTTTGAAATTTTCGACGTGAGTATTTCTTTTCAATATACGATATCCTTACAATATTTCTATCCAATTTCCAATTCTATACTTGTATCAACAGATATCGAAAATGTTTCAGCAATGTCGTATTAAATTGAATGAATATCCATGCTACATACTTTGAAATGAATGATGAGGAGATATATTCTCGAAAAAAAAAGAAAAAAGTTCATAACGGTTTGATACGAGTATCGATTTGGAGGTTGTAATTGTTTTCGACAAAAAAAGTTGAAATTCTTAAAATATTTTCTTTATTATTGGAACTGAGATACCTAATGTTCTTCGAATTTGATGAAATATGATTGGGCTTATGATAGAAATTCATCTGTTCTGGGTGAAACTGGGATTAGTTTCAACTTTTCCACAATAGTTTGTGCAGGAATATAACAATGTTTCAGCATCTCAATTATACTTGATTTTCTCCTCGTTTAATTTGACGAGTATCGCATATGCAAATATTTGTGGGTTATTCGCGCACTTATCTAACCATCGTTTCCGACGATGCCCCCAGTACAACGGATTCGAACAACTCTGTATCAACTTTACCAACGAAAAACTCCAACAATTCTTCAATCATCACATGTTCGTACTCGAACAAGAAGAGTACAAGAAAGAGGGAATCGTTTGGCAATTTATTGATTTTGGGATGGACTTGTTGGCTTGTATTGAACTCATCGAAAAGGTAGCGACTCCATTCCCCCCATCCCCAATCTGTCCGATTCCAATATTCAAGAATAATCTTGGTTATTCAAGGACACTTCGTATGTTCTTGCAAGCGCAATTGTCGACATCTCTACGAGTGACGTGGATGAACATAGCCCACTGGCGAGCATGATTCTAATATTCACCAGTCTTTTTACTGAAGATCTTGGTTATCACCTGTCTTGTGAGAGTTATTCCTTCTATTCTCCAATCACTTGAACATTTCATGATTGTCTAGTGGATTCCAATGAATTCCACAATTCTTAACGTTGTACAAACAATACTGTCAACGTTTGATTCATATTCATCCACCTGTTTGCACCATACTGAGTGTGCGTGTGTGTGACCCTATCATTTGGAAAACACAATTTCCAAGTACACCACATTGTTACTTCTCATAGATCTACATTCTCAGGTATTCGTTGTATATGTGACAACGTGATTAATGGGGTTGACGAGGGATAATCTAATTGGAAAATAGTATAAAACAGTGGACATCATATCAGGTGTTGAGAATGATAATTTTTGTAATGGATACGAACAAATGTGACGATTCCAATTCTTCTGATTAACCAATACGATTGTCAGGAAGAAGCGCAATCATAAGAATGTTCAATTCCCAGCAGTTTGATGTTGTGCCGATTCAATCTTTCGTCCAAACATTTTCAATTACGTAGGATCAAGTAGAGGACTGTAATGCTTTTGTAAAAGACAAAATATTTATACCAGTTGGCATGTTACTCGATTGGTAATTAATGTTATATTAGCTGTGTGTATTGGTACATAGATCGAAAGAGCTACGAGCAAAATCGTGTAGCAACCGCTTCACGTTATGTACTTCATGGTTGAAGTGACATATGTTAATCGTTTGTGAACCTTGCTGAACTGTAGGATACACCTACATCCAAGGTTCTCGCGAAAATAATTAATGCACAAAAGGAATGAGATTGAGCAATACTAGAAAGAATATCCAAAACGGCTGATCTTCAGACAATGTATCGCCATGAATTTTACGTTTTCGCCTTTGCTCGAACAGTTTAACAGCTTTGAACAACTTTGTATCAACTTCACGAACGAGAAACTACAACAATTCTTCAATCATCACATGTTTGTCCTCGAACAAGAAGAGTACACACGAGAGGGCATTGAGTGGGCATTCATTGACTTTGGCATGGACCTTCTTGCGTGTATCGAACTCATTGAAAAGGTATTACATACCAGTATGATCACCATTGCTGGAGAATAGCAATGTAACAGCAGCACCAAATACGTGTTATGCATTTTTCTTCGTTAATGCTTAAAGTGATTGTCCACTGTTTTATTTTTTTCATCTATTCATATATTTCTCAACAAACATCTCGTTCATGAACTCGGATTATTACATTATGATGCGGCGCGTATGAAAAGAATAGGTGCGATTAAGAGCAAAGGAAACATTCAGGAAATATACCAGAAGCCCCACCAAATAGTGAACGATAAAAATCACTGTGCGGTGAATCTTTTGCTATCATATTTCAAGCATGATCTCATCATAAATTTCATGGATTTTTGTTTTCTTTTTTCCCTTTTCATCGTCATTTGCACAAACAGTTCAATGGCTTTGAGCAACTGTGTATCAACTTTACCAATGAAAAATTACAACAATTTTTCAATCATCATATGTTTGTCCTCGAACAAGAAGAATATTCACGAGAGGGCATTGAGTGGACATTCATTGATTTTGGCATGGACCTTCTTGCGTGTATCGAACTTATTGAAAAGGTATGGTAACATGCGAATTCATGAAGTGAAGATGGAGAGGGGCAATGGGTCACTGCAAATGATCTATGTCTGAGCTTCCATCAAACATTTTTAATGGATACAGAATCCATGGTTCGTCCAATATTGTCAGGAATGTCGTTATATGGTGTTGTTTTTTTCGTTTCATTGCGATTGGTTTGTTCTGATTGGTTTTGCCCTGTGGAGCATACAAATGAGTTCCCCTCTCATTTCGCCAACATCTTCATTAATCATCATTACTGCTTCCTACCCTCGATTCGTTACGTCCTCGAGGAATTCATTCATTGTATCTAATACTCATCTCGAACATTCCGGCATATGATCCGAAAACCGAGAATGAACCCAGATCAATTATTACATGAATCTGGGGTAATCTTATCAATTCCATCCTCCACCAACCGCTATTGAATACAAAAATCATTCAGTTCACCATCCCATACATAAGAGCTACACAGTAATAATATGTAATTTCTACATCCTTTAATGTTAAACATCCATTCCAAGCTGGCATAAACAGTACACTGACAACTGTCTTGCCTTTTTTTCATAATCCTCCACTCACAGTTCAACAGCTTTGAGCAACTGTGTATCAACTTCACCAACGAGAAGTTGCAGCAGTTCTTCAATCACCACATGTTCATTCTCGAACAAGAAGAGTATCAACGTGAGGGTATTGAATGGACATTCATTGACTTTGGCATGGATCTTCAACAAACAATTGACTTGATTGAGAAGGTACACGAGGATCTATATGAGAATAAATGCCGAACTAGAATGGGCATCTCACCTGTCTGTCTGCAGTATATCAATGGAACAAAAATAAATCACGAGCATGTCTGCATTTGTTGCACCAAGTGTAACTCTGTTGTTCTACATTAACACTCTCTCAATTCAAAATCTATGTCAACATAAAACACTTCCGTACACGTTCCCACAATATTCTTTATGGGATTACAACGCATATGATGTATTATAGGGAAGACAAAGAAAATGATATCGAACGTATTTACCAACAATATTCGAAGTAGTTCGATGCATTTTTGCATCGATTACAATTTTCTTTTGCCTTCTACTATGAATCGTCACTTGAGTAAGAATGATGTTTTTGTTTTTGCTGTCACTATTTTTATCATTGTCATTATTAATATCATCGTTATTATTGTATGTGTCGCGTGTGTGCGTGTTTTGCATTTGACTTGCATCACATGGATCGGGTGATATTGGGACACCAACTTGAACCAACCAACAGTTCAATAGCTTCGAACAACTGTGTATCAACTTCACGAATGAAAAGCTTCAGCAATATTTCAACCATTTCATGTTCGTACTCGAACAAGAAGAATACGAAAGGGAAGGTATTTCATGGACTTTCATTGATTTTGGTATGGATTTACAGTCTACAATAGATCTCCTCGAAAAGGTAACGCTTCACGAATGAGAAGTTGCATGATGCTTATGCGTGTGACATTAAACGCGCTTGCAAGACAACGTTTAGTAATCAAGATGATAAGTATTAACATTCCATCAAATTTAATATATTATCAGTATAATAAGTAATGCAATAGATTTAATTTATTCTATAGTGAATGCAGATAGAACAAGACAATCATTTATTTGGAAAAAACATTCTGATTAATTTCATGTACACCATTTCATTTGATTAATTGCATTAGAAGCTATTCTCGAATATTAAATTATTTATTTATTCATTTTCATATTTGTAGTGAATATCGATCAGTCATCCGTTTGTTCATACGGCTTGATATTCATAGAAAAAAATCTTTACTATTTTCATACTTAAATATATTGTGATTTTTGTAATACGTTCATAATGTTCATAATATAGTTTTGGTCGAACAACACAATTTTCTATAACTCCTTATGCTAGTCATCGAACATTCAATGATAGAATGTCATCAGATCACATAACAGTCAAAAATATCAATTACATCACAAAATTTTTGTTGAAAAGATTCTGATATCACAAAGTAGGTCATATAGTAAAACACTGGTAGAGTAGACACAAAAAATAGGAAATTGCTCGGATATTTTCTAGTGGTATTAACTCAAAATTGATGTTGTCTCCGCTATTTAGCCCATGGGTATCCTGTCCATTCTTGAAGAAGAATCTATGTTCCCAAAAGCTACCGACAAGACCTTTGAAGAGAAATTGAACAACAACCATTTGGGAAAGAGCAACAACTTCTTGAAACCGAAACCACCGAAGCCAGGCCAACAAGCTGCTCACTTTGCAATTGGTCACTACGCTGGCAATGCAAGTATTATAAAAAAATTGATACAATATGATTACATCAACTGATAATTCTTTTATCAAATACACAGGTGCCTTATAACATTACTGGATGGTTGGAAAAAAATAAAGATCCGTTGAATGACACTGTCGTCGATCAATTCAAAAAATCGACCAACAAGTTGTTGATTGAAATTTTCGCTGACCATCCAGGCCAGTCTGGTGGCGGTGACAAAGATGCTAAAGGCGGGCGTGGTAAGAAGGGTGGTGGCTTCTCAACTGTATCATCATCATATAAAGAACAGTTGAATAACCTTATGACAACATTGAGAGCGACACAACCTCATTTCGTCCGTTGTATCATTCCGAATGAATTGAAACAACCGGGTGTCATTGATTCGCATCTTGTGATGCATCAATTGACTTGTAATGGTGTACTTGAAGGCATCCGTATTTGTCGTAAAGGATTCCCCAACAGAATGATGTATCCAGACTTCAAGCTACGGTAAGTTGGAACACAATCCAGAATTGAAACAAAACAATGGTATTCAGTAACACAGGTCAATTGGGTATCTACGCTGTATATGGTTCGAATCAACATACCGTGAAGTATAAATCTAATTCATACAATGGGGATTCAGAGGAATATCTACAATACACTATGAATACACCCACGAATGTATAAACTTGAAGTTATAAAGTACATTCGATTCCACTAATTTAGCATGAATTAGCAATCGTTAGTCGACGAAATAGGCTTTGCGAATCATGTAATTGATACGTATATCCAATATTTCGGTAATATGAACTTTCATGTGATGCATTAGACATTCCATTCAATTCAGTATGGACGTTCAAAATTTAATACGATCCGTTTATGACGTGCAGTTACATGATCTTATCGCCAAAAGCAATGACAGAAGAAACTGACCCGAAGAAGGCAGCCCAAAGGTGTTTCGATGATTGCGGGCTCGATCCAGATCTCTACAGGATTGGTCACACCAAGGCTAGTTGCGATTGATCCATTATCGTACAATGTTTTCGAATTCGCAGTTATACCCTATTTAGAGTTGTGGAGTTATGGAATTTTCCCCCCAATCCTCCATCACCCTCAATGATGAGAGTTAGTACCGTTATGTGAAGAAAACTTGTGATAAGCACATGTCTCAGTAGATTCCCCATCGGATATTTTGTGTGATTCCCCTACCGCCCCCATAATTGATTATGATATAATGTCATGTGGAGATTTTCACCTACATTTATAGTGCACCCTACCATAGAGTAAAATGGAATTTTATGTTATGAACCCCTATATAATTTTATCATTAGTTGTGCGTTCACCTGACTTAGCAACAGTCCTAAAACGTTCGTTTTGCGAAATGAACCAATATTGAAAGAGATGAGAACCAAAGCGTAGTGATCCACTTGGAAATGGTTTATCCTATTTGTACTAATTTTTCACACCATCAATCATTTTGCATGTGATGATATAGGTACAAAATATTAGCACCAGCAGCAGTTGATGCAGCAGCTGGAGACACTAAGAAAGCCGCTGCAGCGATATTGGATGCATCAGGGCTTGATCCTGATCAATACCGTCTAGGACATACCAAGGCATGTCGTACACGAGTCCAAGACAAGCTCGTGTTTAATATTAAGCGATATGCTGCGTCATCGTGCAATTGATTGTCATCACTGCTTCAATTAATGATCCATATTTATGTGAAATTGTTACGTTTGATCGTAACTAATAACAGGTCATCGACTGCCATAAGGACGGTGCAACACTGATGTTTCTGTTATTACGTGACATTAGCTTTTTAACACCATGTGATTCCAATGATACCTCACTTTTATATCGTTTTACACAGCTTTGAATTGTATTTCACACGAAAAACCTGTTGTACAGTATGAAAACATAAAGCGTTCATTTCCAATATACAAATACACCTACAATGCGGTGTATCTTGGCAGTGAAGTTTACCAAATACTACTCAGACATGATTCTGTAGTTTGTTCCTAACATCATGAATTCCCTCAAGGATTTGTAGAAACGAGCATTGTAATATTTAATGTGAGTTCTATTTGCACATAATGATTCAACGAAAAATTCGATCTCATTCACAGTTTATATTCCACTCAAAAGAAAAACGGTGCTCGAGACTAAACAAAATCACAGATATTTTAAAATAGAATGAACAAGTGCCACACACAGTTTACAATGCGGGTATTCCACTTCCTTGAGGATGAGTCATAAACGAATTCTCTCTGTACGACTCTATTTCATCCATGATATTGATTTCAAATTGTACTGGTGCAATGTACCATCTGATCAATTTACACCTTTTGTTTGATAAGGAAAACATCCATTGGATGTTAGATAACAATATGTCCTACAGTGAGTCGATGTAGTATCATTCCAGTCATTACATTACTCGTTTAACTGGAATTCATGATGATGCAGTAGTCAAATATCCTACCTGATTAATGTCTGAAATTGTTTATTCTTAATGAAGCATGAATAATAATTTTTTTGCGTTTCCAATGAACAATAAAACAGATACAAAATTCTGTGTGCGAACGCAATAAAAGACGGAATGGATCCGAAAATGTCCACTGAACTCATACTTGATGCAATTGCTCTCGAAAAAGATCAATATCGATTGGGAGCAACCAAGGTACAAGCAATTCTTCTCCCATTAACAATACTCATTTCTAATAGCAACTTCCATAGTTGCAATCCATCAAGTTTTCATATAAACTAATATTATCCTAAATCAATTATGCTACAAAAACAAACTGAAAGAAATATCTATGACTATTACTTCTTCCTGCATTATTACTATGATTTCTAAATACTGTGAATGGTAAATATCAAAATTTCGCTACATGTAGCAGTATAAAAACATTCCAGTACGCATGCATGAAATGCCAGAGTAATAGCTGAATTGATAATTTTCCACTTCTTCCGTAATCAATATTGCGATCGTTTGGTTATGCCCTCATATCTCTTGAAATGTAGAGTATATACATCATTCATAATTTACCGAGTACCAAGCACCATTCGGAATTAATTTGATCTTCCATGAATTTGTAGACATATGCAATGAATCGTGGATTGATTCGTTTGCATTGATTTGTATCAAAACCACTTACGCATATATTGTCCATCAAAATGGTGTCTTGAACACGAACTTCACGAAGTTTTGTACTGATTTCGCGTTGATTTATTAGCATTGGTTCCTGGAAAAAAAATATTGATTTACTAATATTGAGCCGACGTCGAGAAGACACATAAAGATACAATAAATTCGGGATAAAAAACGATTGAAAGGGTATGCCAGACGATCGCGTCACATCGAGTGTACAAAGTATCCATTAATTATGAAAGTTCCAATGATCATATAGGTGTTCTTCCGGGCTGGAGTGTTGGGTCAAATGGAAGAATTACGTGATGAACGTCTCAGCAGAATCGTATCATGGATGCAAGCATTCATTCGGGGATACCTTGCCCGAAATGACTTCAAGAAGCTGCAAGAACAGCGCTTGGCACTACAAGTTGTTCAACGCAATTTGCGTAGATATTTGAAACTTCGTACGTGGCCATGGTGGAAATTGTGGCAAAAAGTCAAACCACTTCTCAATGCTACCCGAATTGAGGATGAGTTGGCGGTAAGTGATTTCTTTGAATTCCAGTTGTGTGAATGAAAGAGAATATTCAATAAATAGTGATGTATATTTACATTTCCATGATCAATCGGTAATTTTAATCACAACCATATGGAAAGCATATGTTGCATTCAAGAGAGGGCTATAACCCCATGCCAGGGGTATTGAATTGATCATCGAATATAAAAAAACGACTTGTTAGTAGTCAACATCTTGTAATATACAGAAAGTACACTTCGTGAAAAATTTCTCGCTGGAAGTGAAAATCTGGCGCCCGCTGGAGCCATTACTTTTGGAAGTTGTGCCAGCACAGACCTCGCGTTATTTTTAGTAATTTTCTACTGTGAGAATACAACCCGGTCAGAACTTAACATGCGTTATAAATATTTTTGTAATAATATTCCATTGGAATGAAACTGCAAAGTAAAAGAGAGTTTATGAGTATATTTGCACGCGTTCTAGGTAGGGTAATGTGAAAAAAGAAACAAGTCGACGCGCGCCGCTCTATCTGCCTAAGAGAAATTTTAGATGGAGATGTCGGAATCGGGAAGATCAGGAGGCAGTTGGGAGAACGACCGCACTTGATCGACTCCTTTCGAACTATTTGAATCGAATACGAACTAAATTTTTTATTCACAACAATCAAAGTCGGAAAATTTCAATTCGCTCATTGTATCGTTACTTTGTTATAGTAGTTGTTCTTGTTTTTTTTTCCTTTTTTCACTATATCGAGTTTGTGTGAGTGGTGATAATAATCAAAAATAAAATGGAAGATCGCGTGATTGACAATGGAAGCAACACGACCAATGAACTTGACACTGATATACGTTTACAGGAATTACAAGAAAGAGCAAGAGCGGCTCAAGAAGCTTTCGAACGTGAAGAAAAAATGCGGAAAGAACTTGAAGTTCTCAATTCGAAACTTCTCGCTGAAAAAACAGAATTGCTTCGTTCAGTAGAGGGAGAGAAAGGTGCCCTTCAAGAATATCAAGAGAAGTCCATAAAATTAGCCGCCCAGAAAATGGATCTCGAATCACAACTTTTGGTAAGTCGCATTTATCACATTATTCATATTTCACTACGAAATAATTTCAGAGACAGAAATTCACAGAGTAATCAATCAAAATCAATCAGATTATTGCAAATTAAAATTGACATGCCATATCACGTGTTACTTTTGATGGTTCCTTTCATATTACATCAGCTACGCAAATTCAGTCAAATAATTTTGATTCCAAAATTCGTGAACACGAAGAATGATCTGCAGACGTAGACATCCTCTTCTGAGGAGTGAATGAGATTTATTATGATTTAGTGTAAAATGAATATTTAAGATTCGAATTTTATTAATTAACGGAATCCGAACAAAGGTTTTCTGGAGAAATGTACCGTATGCAATCAAGCATGGACCTGATATGCGGTAGATTTGAATATTGATGTAACTCTATCGATCTTTCAACGAGGCAAAGCCCAGATCACGTTGTCCACATATTGATCGGGAGCTGTCCTGGACATATATCACAGAATAGAGAAAACGGGAGATTAATAAAGAAGGAAATATAAATTGGATAATTGAAGAGATAACATTTTCTGAAATGGAATGGTTTCTAATCAATATGAATAGAAAAATGGTGTCATTAATGAATACAGAAATTTATATTTGTATTAGGTCAGATTTGCAAAAATGAATATTTAGTTGGTAGCTAAACTTGGGAAAAAGGATAGTGAAATTGATAATTAATAGCGTAAGTCTGAGTCAGGCAAAATATTCTTATACGACAAACGCGATGCCAAGAAGCATCGATGTGTATTCCGTGATAATCTTAGCTATCAAGATCGAGTCTAAATGGTCAGATGATAATTCGAAAGCGTGGCGACTATCTTTGTCAGCGAACGATACCATTTAGGGCTACTCGAAATCAAAGGAAACCAGACTCATACCCACCCTTCTTTCTACCATCTAAATATAACGGCCTAAAATTCCAGATTAATACAGTCGATGAAGTGCATGGAGGGGTGAAGGGGTAGGGGGGGGTATAAGGAGGAAAACTGGAGTATGAAGATTACGAAAATAAGGAAGACAGGTGGATAGCAGAATATTTATATGTATGGCACGTTGTCAAATATTCTGCGTCATTAGTGCACCCGTGTCCAATCACACTTTTCATTATCAGGTCTTTAATCAGGTTTCATTTGCTTCACTTCATGGAGCATTTGTTTAATTGTGTTCGAATAGTACACCTGCATTATGCAGATCGAACATGCAGATGATTGAGAAGTTGACACTGTTATGGTTTGAATTTGCATAGAAAATTTTCTAATACTGAATTCTTTTTGGATTCTTTCAGGATATCTCCGATCGATTGCAACAAGAAGAGGACGCGAGGAATAACTTATTCCAAAATAAAAAGAAATTGGAGCAAGAAGCTTCGGGATTGAAGAAAGACATTGAGGATCTTGAATTGGCTATTCAGAAGTCAGAACAAGATAAGGCTACCAAAGATCACCAAATTCGCAACTTGAATGATGAAATTGCCCATCAGGATGAACTCATTAACAAACTCAATAAAGAAAAGAAGAATCAGAGTGAAGTCAATCAGAAGACCGCGGAAGAACTTCAAGCAGCTGAGGACAAAGTTAATCATTTGAATAAAGTCAAGGTCAAATTGGAACAGACCCTTGACGAACTTGAAGACACTCTCGAACGTGAGAAAAAATTGCGGTAGGTTCTGTTTTACGTATACTCATGGTATTGATAGATTCAATGATGAGCTCAGACAATCCCATTTATTAGCATTATCGTCATTAAATTTGAATTTTATTATCGTTAGTGCGGACGTTGAGAAGAACAAACGAAAAACTGAGGGAGATTTGAAACTCACTCAAGAAGCTGTTGCTGATTTAGAACGCAACAAAAAAGAGCTTGAGCAGACTATCCAACGAAAAGACAAGGAACTGTCCTCTCTCACTGCCAAACTTGAAGATGAACAATCACTGGTTGGTAAACTTCAGAAACAAATCAAAGAGTTGCAAGCACGTATTGAGGAATTGGAGGAAGAAGTTGAGGCTGAACGTCAAGCACGTGCTAAGGCCGAAAAGCAAAGGAGCGATCTTGCTCGTGAACTTGAAGAGTTGGGCGAGCGACTTGAAGAGGCTGGTGGTGCTACATCAGCACAGATCGAACTGAACAAGAAGCGAGAGGCCGAGCTTAGCAAATTACGCAGAGATTTAGAGGAAGCTAACATCCAACACGAATCTTCTCTGGCGAGCTTACGCAAAAAGCACAACGATGCTGTTGCTGAAATGGGCGAACAAATTGATACTCTCAATAAATTGAAAGCTAGGTATGTATCCCGTTTACGTATATAATCGACATGAATATACGCAATTCATCATCATGCATATAGACATATATGTACATTGAATATTTAGCATTTTCTGAAAAATCAGATTTTAATAATTCCCACTTTATTGATTACATTGAAATTACTTCATAGAAAAATTGATTAGAAGAACATGAAATTTAGCGATAGACAAGTGAAATATAATGAGGGCCCCATAGTTTCAATGTGCGTATATTTATAATTGAGGAGTTGAACAATTTGAACCATTTCTCGTTTTGTTAGAGCCGAAAAAGGCCGCCACGACATCCATGCGGATTTGAATACCGCACGTGCGGCGATTGATCAAGTCGCGAGGGAGAAGGTAGAAATGAATGTCGATTTCTCGTGTACCCATTGTTGACTCGATCATTATATATAAAAATGCAAGTGTTTTTTGTATTCCTCAAATTGTGCCCCTCGGTGTATTCTACTCCCTCAATAGTGATAATTTTCGTGACACCCAACCCATTCATCCATTTCTGTATGCATAATCGAATTATCGAATGTGAACCTAATTCCTGCATCACGTAATTTTTTGCGATCAACAGGACCGAAAAAGAGAAAGTTCAGTACTTTACCGAGTTGAATGACCTCCGCGGATCAGTTGATCACTTGAGTAATGAAAAGGTAACTTGGCGTTCTGTCTATTTTCGGAGGAAAAACAGTTGCTTTTTGCTTTCGCTGAACGTGCAATGGCAAAAATAAATTAAAAAATACAGCTACTGCTATTTACGATGAAGATAAAACGATTTCAACATTCGGCCCTATCTCGCAGATATTTCCTTTCTGATGATGCCACATCTTGTGATTGATCATCAATAACACTATGGATAGAAAATCTGGAATGATGCTTGTTTGCTTAGACATTTTTGTTGGTTTGTTTCTCGGATAAATCGAATCCAGGTGGCATATAGCATAAAACTATTTCATGGTGATTCTCTGTGGAATATAACTATCATCATAGTTGTTACCCGAACTAATGCTGTTGCGGAGTTATTCATGAACCTAGCTGTTCTGAATCTGATTCTAACACGAACATTATATGAATAACATGAAGAATTTCAAATACATTCTCATAGAAAATCAAACAATCGAAATGATCATTCTGTGATAACTTTGAATTACTTGAAAGGCTATTTGAAGGTATTCATACTATGTATAATCCTATTAATTTAATGTCATTTTATGTTTGTCATGCTGACTAAAAATGGTGCTTAAGATTTGTCACGCGTTGATGTATTATGAAACTGCACTTCAATCCTCATTAATTTGCAATCATTCCATCATTAGGCTGCTCAAGAAAAGATTGCAAAACAACTCCAACATCAACTCAATGAAGCACAAGGCAAATTAGAGGAACTCAACAGAACTGTCAACGATTTCGATGCTGCCAAGAAGAAGTTATCAATTGAAAACAGTGACTTATTAAGACAACTCGAAGAGGCTGAATCGCAAGTTAGCCAACTATCAAAGATAAAGATATCATTAACCACCCAATTGGAGGATACGAAGAGACTCGCAGATGAAGAGGGAAGAGAGCGAGCAACACTTCTTGGTAAATTCCGAAATCTCGAACACGATCTCGATAACATTCGTGAACAAGTTGAGGAAGAGGCGGAGGGTAAAGCCGACCTCCAGAGACAATTGAGCAAATCTAATGCCGAAGCTCAACTGTGGCGCTCGAAGTATGAATCAGAGGGTGTGGCGAGAGCTGAAGAATTAGAAGAAGCGAAGCGTAAACTACAAGCCCGCCTTGCTGAAGCTGAGGAGACAATCGAATCTCTCAACCAGAAAGTCATTGCCCTCGAGAAGACCAAACAACGTTTGGCAACTGAGGTAGAAGATCTGCAAATCGAAGTCGATCGTGCTACTGCAATTGCCAATGCAGCAGAGAAGAAACAGAAGGCGTTCGACAAGATCATTGGCGAATGGAAGTTGAAGGTCGATGACTTGGCTGCCGAACTTGATGCCAGTCAGAAGGAATGCCGCAATTACAGCACAGAACTATTCCGTCTCAAGGGTTAGTATCCAAATTCTTGAGGACTCCGTATCACAGTCATTTATTGAACAAATAGCACTACTGTCAATGATAACCACACTCGTGATTATACTAAGAATTAAAAAAACTCTCTTTTAGGAGCATATGAGGAAAGTCAAGAACAATTGGAGGCAGTTCGCCGAGAGAATAAGAATCTCGCAGATGAGGTTAAGGATCTACTCGATCAAATCGGTGAGGGCGGACGAAACATCCACGAAGTGGAGAAAGCGAGAAAACGTTTGGAAGCTGAGAAAGACGAGTTGCAAGCTGCTTTGGAAGAAGCTGAGGCAGCTCTTGAGCAAGAGGAGAATAAAGTATTGCGCGCTCAGCTTGAGCTTAGTCAGGTTAGACAAGAGATTGACCGCCGCATTCAAGAAAAGGAGGAAGAGTTCGAAAACACACGGAAGAATCATCAACGAGCCCTTGATTCCATGCAAGCATCTTTGGAAGCTGAGGCAAAGGTTAATATTTTACTCTTTCACTCAATACGTTAGCAACAAATAAATCTTCATGAAATCATGTATGGATAGTTGATGAAGATACTCAATTTCATTATAAAATAATTTCAGGGCAAGGCCGAAGCGTTACGCATGAAGAAAAAGCTTGAGGCTGACATCAATGAACTCGAGATTGCTTTAGATCATGCAAATAAGGCTAATGCAGAAGCTCAAAAGAACATAAAGAGATATCAACAACAATTGAAGGACGTTCAAACCGCGTTGGAAGAAGAACAACGGGCACGCGATGAGGCTCGTGAACTACTTGGAATTTCTGAGCGACGAGCCAATGCATTGCAGAATGAACTGGAGGAGAGCCGTACACTCCTTGAACAGGCTGATCGTGGCCGACGACAAGCAGAACAAGAGTTAGCCGATGCGCATGAACAGCTCAATGATCTTGGTGCGCAGAACGCCTCAATCTCAGCAGCCAAACGAAAACTTGAGGCTGAACTCCAAACACTTCATGTGAGTCAAATTTTTTCTTACTTTTTTCGGTTTGCTAATTCATGATCCTCCTACTCATTTTTAGTCCGACCTCGATGAGCTTCTGAATGAGGCAAAGAATTCGGAAGAGAAGGCAAAGAAAGCAATGGTGGATGCTGCACGACTTGCTGATGAACTCAGAGCAGAACAAGATCATGCACAGACGCAAGAGAAACTGCGTAAAGCTCTCGAAGCCCAGATTAAGGAACTCCAAGTACGACTTGATGAAGCTGAGGCTAATGCACTGAAGGGAGGTAAAAAAGCCATACAAAAATTGGAACAACGTGTACGTGAACTTGAAAATGAATTGGACGGCGAACAAAGAAGACACGCCGATGCTCAGAAGAATCTCCGCAAATCTGAACGTCGTATTAAGGAACTTAGTTTCCAGGTACATTTTCTGTCCCGAGACTTTTTACTATGCATTTTCCCACATATTTTGTAAAAACATCAACATCCATCGTGAACTCTGTGTTTTCCTTTGTTATAATAATAGGCCGACGAAGATCGCAAAAATCATGAGCGCATGCAAGATCTGGTTGATAAATTGCAACAAAAGATCAAAACGTACAAAAGGCAAATCGAAGAAGCTGAAGAAATTGCAGCACTTAATCTTGCCAAATTCCGGAAAGCACAACAAGAACTCGAAGAGGCTGAAGAACGTGCAGACCTTGCTGAACAAGCCATCACGAAATTCCGCACCAAGGGACGCGGAGGAAGTGCAGCTCGCGGCCTTAGCCCAGCGGTAAGTTGAATCGTTTTCTCTTTTTAATCGAACACATCATACGATGTTGTTCCTTTTTCTATATTAAACATCAATAGAACGCGGGTATGAATATTTTTGAAAATCGTGCAGTTCCCTTATCGAGGATAGATTTGTTTTTAAGTTATAAAGAAAATTGAAAACAGTATAGATTAAAAAAATGTCATATGACCTGTAGCCCCAGAAGGCTCGTAAGCCCGCAACTGCCTCGGAGTAACCTACTACATTGGTTCATGTAAGTGCGTGTGTCTTATATAAATCATCCATTCATATAAATGTGTGTCATATAATAATTAGGCACACATAGACACGCACAATCGCCATCCATATGAATTGTCATTCTTTTCACCCATCATATGATTCTTGAAAATCATTCAAGAACACGATCAGCTACACCTATATTTCACACACAAATTCAGAACATTGTTTTTCGTTGATTAAAAGGCAAAATAATAGTGACCCATGGTACCACGACTCTTTACATCCATCGTTGTTATCTCCTGTCTAACTTCAGTGTTTTCAATAGCATTATTTCCATCGTTGGCTCACAAGACTTGCAAGTAGTATTTACCTCCTGCAAGAAAAATTATCTAACTGTATGTTTTTTTGATCTTATAGCCGCACCGGCCATCGTTCAAACCCCAATTCGACGGGTCTGCATTCCCACCACGTTTTGATCTTCAGCCTGATGGTGATTTTTAATAGCTATCATGTCATCCCGAAGTTTATACATTATCAAGCTGTCAATCGTCATGGAATGTAACATCACCATCACGTATCTCAGATACAAACCAGAAGGCACTGATTCATCTGGAGAAACGCAATGCAAATTGCGAATAACACAATCATATATGGGATGCAATATACCAAGTTGATGCTGGATTTGAAGTAACTTTCTTTGATTATCGAACTGAACACAACTGCAAAGAGGATCGAAATTCATCCACAACAGAAAAATGAAGAAATCAAACATGCGAAACTGAATTGCCATAAAATAATACCTCGAAAATTATCTGATGTGCAATCCTCTTCTATAAACTAATTTAATTTATAAAACAAAAAAACATGTATTTATTAAAATAAATAAGCAATAAATATACAGATAAAGTTGAGGAAAGTCATTAATTCAGCTTGTCCATGATTTTATTTATTACGAGTAATGAGATTGTATTCATGAACATGAATATGCAACAATACTTTCAGCTCAACATCTCCGCCCTGGTGAAAAGGCTACCATGATTAATTCTGGCTCCCGAACTCATTGATGATAATTGTTAATACTACCCTCATATGCGAGAAAGTAAAGTGACCTTGTATCCTGATAATTGTTCAGTAATCTAATAGTGTTACGGTCCGAAATGAAAATTTGATTCCGGCAACGACACGTATTTGAAAATCTGATTTTATTCAATGATTCAAATAACCTCTATACCCTCCTCATAAACAATCGATTATTTGCTATCTTGTAATATCTCTCTTTCGACATATTTATACCCTCATTCATAATTGGCACCAAAATCAAAACTACTCGATTTAACGTTCATACCTAACGGGTTCTCAGAACTAGGGGCACTCAACTTGCATATGTGGTATGATGTGTGGATCTTTGAATTAGTGAAGCCAGATCATGGGAGAATCCTGCCCTCTCCATACGGCTAAACTAATGGAAAGTCTATTGGTCCGACGTATAGAGGGAGGAATTTCATTACCAAGTCTGGCTGTGCAGCTTTGAACAGGGATGATCGGTTATACATGTGGTTCAAGCATTACACTGTCTCATTTTGAAATGACATAACCTCGAAATCGCAATCGAACATTCATATTGACAAACATATATGATAAAACTTAACAGTTGCAATGAATTTTGATGTATGAATCTATTTTTTATAAGCTGTTGTCGTTAATTTCACTAAATAACAAGTTGGAACATGGCAACTCTCTATAAGTAAGAGTCATACTCATCATAAGGTTAATCACATTACTAAATTGATTCTTTTTCAGGACCATTTATCCAACAAAATATCTCAGAGATTACTTGGTAAATATTTCATTTTGAATTTAGTCTACGATTTGCTATCGAGTCATGAAAATACTATTGTTTTTGTTAGTCACAAGATGTAAGACCTGACGGTAGAGAATTTCTGAGCTTTCGGCCAGTGACTGTGAATGTGTCATCAGTAAGTCAAGCAGACAGTTCATCCATAATCAAAATGGGCAACACCACAGTAATATGCGGTATAAAAGCAGTGAGTACCTTCATTTAGATAACTATGATCTCTCTCAGAATGATAACGGGATTCAATGTCCAGGAATTGGCGACACCAAGAAGTGAAGATCCGGAAAGTGGATATCTAATTCCTAATGTTGGATTGTCACCCTTATGTTCTCCAAAATTCCGACCAGGTCCTCCTAGTGATCAAGCTCAAGTAATAACTAAGATAATTGATGATGCTTTGACAAACTCGCAAGCGATCAATCTTCACGACCTATGTATTTGTGCAAATAAATTAGCGTGGGTTCTCTATTGCGACATGGAATGTGTAGACTGTGATGGATCACTGATCGATGCGTGCATCGCCGCATTAATGGCTGCGTTAACGACACGTGAGTTACAGAGCATTGACTTTTCCATTTGAGAATATGTGACCAGTATTTCTGATTTTCCAGTTATGTGAATACATATTATATCTTTTCTTCCAGTAACATTACCTGAAGTCGTGTACAATAGTGAAACGAACGCAATCGTGGTTCATCCCAGCAATAGAATATCAATTCGATTGGGATGTTCATTGACTTCCACCACTTATACCATGTTTGATGAGTAAGTATGAGAAACTATCCGACATAGCCAAAGAATACAGCGAGTATATTTGCGATTGTGTGAAATCTTTTTACAGTGATCTTTTATTGGTCGATCCAACAGCCGAAGAAGAAGCCCAATCTTCGACACGGTTCACAGTTATAGTAGGTGACGAAAAAATATGTGGCATTCATAAACCAGGTGGTGTTCCAATATCACCGCACTTGCTTCTGCGAAGTTTAACGATTGCAAAAACACGTGCAGACAAACTCCAAACACTAATAAATACTGCAATAATTGAAAAATGAATCACTAGTGTTATGAATCGATAAAACTCCAAACCATTTGTATATAACCGATTAGGATTGTGATTATTTCATTGAGTTTTTCACAGTAATCTTCTGAATACGAGATTTATGAATATTTTCTATCGAATGTAATCACACAGTTATAAAATTCTAATGTGAGTAATATAGAATTGAATTGAAGTTGAAACTGGTGGATATGGGTTTCAGTCAACAGATCACCTTGAAAATTAATATAGACATGTTTTCTTCATGATTCTCAGAAATTCATCCTGAGATATTTCACCATCTCCATCGGTATCAGCTTCGTCAATCATTTCTTGTAGTTCTTCATCAGTTAAATTTTCATCCAACTCCTTCGCCACACGTTTCAAATCACTGAATTTTATCTTTCCTGTATCATCACCATCGAACAAACGGAATGCTTTGAGGACTTCGTCTTTCGAATCTTTTTCTCCCATTTTTGTGGTCATGATATGAAGGAACTCCTCAAAAGAAATTTTAGAAACCTCGGCAAAATCAATATCTGCAGTTAATTTCTTTATCTCTTCTTTCTTTGGCTCAAATCCGAGAGCACGTAGGGCAACTTTCAAATCTTTCGTTGGAATTTTCCCCGTGCCATCAACATCGAAAAGATCGAATGCTTCTTTGATGTCCGCTCGTTGATCCTCGGACAGTTCGAGTTTCTGTCCACCTTTTTTCCTTGCACTAACTTGTTTCCGCATTGTTCCCGCCTAACAACACATGATCAAATTTGAGTATGAAACAAACTATTGAAATATCAGATGAGATGATTACCATGAGTATGGAAAAATATGGAGAATTTTCTACTTCCAATGTTATTTTATCTCTTGTTTCAGACAAAAATTAGTTTAGCGTCAGTTGTTTGACCTTATAGACCATATCATTAGAAAAGTTTCGCCGAATGGTGATCCGCTGTTTGATCGATGAATTCATCATTTCAATATCATGTATACAAACAAATCCGAACTGACATGAACTATACAACTTGTTCATCGAAGATGTGCGCCTCAAATAGGGTGCCAAATTGCCAATACGCTACTCTCTGTTTGCGACCCTTCCGTATTTGACGGTCCCGTTTCGCATTACGAATTTTCATCCGACCAATCAAAAAAAAAAACATCGTGGCGGGTATATACAAATTCTCACTTATACATTTCCGGGACTCAGTAATTTAGGTTAGTTGTGAAATTTTGACAATTTTTCTTGGACTGCGCAGCTTGCGCGTATACAGCATGTAGCGAGGGATGTGAGGGGAAATGAGTCGAATCCAGAGAAAGTTCACTGTACATAGCATGATAATAATATAATAATAACTGGGTACGTTACACAGTCACACTAACGTTTATGATGGAAATATTAACTCCAATCTCTATCCATTTTTAACGACGCGAAAACAGTCCAAGTGCCAATTGTCGCATCAACGAAAACGTTCCTCACTGACGTCAATTTCTCCTACCAAGGAGCACCTTCATTTACTGAAGTGCGCATGCGTGTGTACTAATACTTGTTCTTATCATTCTAAGTGAAAAAGTTCGATGGGTAGATGCGCACTGAAATTGATGGAACTTACCCAGGGTAGGGGTAACTGACGCCAGTAGGGAATGCCTTCATTGGTCTTGCAATATGTCGTTCGGTCTCTTGTTATCTATCTTTGTGGACATGCTTAAACTGACTATTGCTTGATGATTTCTTAAGTAAAAAAAACTATTGGGTATTGTTTAGTTGTAAGTATTATGACACCAGAAAGTGATACTTCATTCAATTTATTTCATTAATGTACTTGAGCAAGTTGAAAAATATAATTTCATCTAATACACAACGTGTCAGTGCCGGCCGGTTTTTGTATACGTGTCGTTTCTCTCAACTTGAACGCAAATTGATAGAAAACAGCAGTACTCATCACAGAATGTCTCTTAGAGTGCATAATATTGGGGAATGAACAATCAATAATCGTATGAGACAATAATGTCTAATCCAATGATTTTGATAATGACGAAATGTTTGAATAATGAAATTGTGAACACTAACCTCTTTTTACATAGGTTATTCAACTTCATTTAAAAAGCTATTTTCGATTGTAATTGGAATTGATCTTTCCCAGGAATATAGACAAAAAAAATGGTGTCCCTCATGAAGATAAAGGGGCTTCGCATGTCATCACAAAAACAGGAGACACTTTTGAAACTAACTATTCTGTCGTTAGCTGCGGTATTGTGTATGTATATAACTTCATTTGCAGAATATTATATTGATGTGTGAACAAATTGTTAGAAATACTCAGCGTATTTTGGTCCTGCTGCATTAAAAAAAATCAGGATAGAATACATTAGAATTGAATATTTCTGAGCTGAATGTCATGCCAATTGTAATCAGTGCCATGTTTATATAAGAAAAGTTAATGACGTATGACGTCCGAAATTTACAGCGTTCGCAACTCGACTATTCTCTGTTCTCCGTTATGAAAGTGTTATCCACGAGTTCGATCCATACTTTAACTATAGGACAACTAAATTCCTGGCTGAAGAAGGATTTTACAATTTCCATAATTGGTTTGATGATCGAGTATGGTATCCACTAGGAAGAATTATTGGAGGTAACATTAAACATTACGAACTGCATTCTTTCGTGATATAAAACATTAAACGATCTATTGTCGAATTATAGGGACAATATATCCAGGATTGATGATAACTTCAGCGACACTTTATCGCTTCGCACAGATGTTGAACATTCCAATAGATATTCGAAATGTTTGCGTATTTCTCGCACCATTGTTTTCGAGTTTCACAACAATCGTGACTTATTTGCTGACTAAAGAACTGAAGGACTCAGCATCCGGCCTGGTTGCAGCATGCATGATTGCCATCGTACCAGGATACATATCTCGTTCAGTAGCAGGATCTTACGACAACGAAGGAATAGCCATTTTTTGTATGCTATTCACGTACTACATGTGGATCAAAGCTGTTAAAACTGGTGCTATATTCTGGTCAACATGCGCAGCTCTAGCATATTTTTACATGGTTTCGTCATGGGGTGGATATGTATTTTTGATCAATTTAATTCCGCTTCATGTCTTGACGTTAATGGTTACCGGACGATTTTCACATAGAATTTACATCGCCTACAGTATATTGTACTGTATCGGAACTATTTTGTCAATGCAAATTGCATTCGTAGGCTTCCAACCAGTTCAAAGTTCCGAACACATGCTTGTGAGTAATACATTCAATTAATTATGGTAAATTTTATTATAGGAAAAATCATTCTCCTAATGGTGATTCAATTCCAGGCCTTGGGCGTTTTTGGATTGTGCCAAATCCACGCTCTAGTGGACTATCTTCGTAGTAAACTTTCCGAAACGGACTTCGAACTCTTGTTTCGCGGATTAATTGCAACAATGTTAACAATTTCATGTGTTGTCGGTGGAATTTTGACAATCACTGGAAAGATATCGCCATGGACCGGAAGATTCTATTCATTATTGGATCCATCTTATGCTAAAAATCATATTCCGATAATTGCATCGGTATCTGAACATCAGCCAACATCCTGGAGTTCTTTCTATTTCGATCTACAAATACTCGTATTTCTATTCCCCGCTGGTCTATACTTCTGCTTCTCGAAACTGACAGATTCCAATATTTTCCTGATTCTCTATGGCGTAACCAGTTTGTATTTTGCTGGTGTTATGGTGCGTTTAATGTTGGTGCTAGCCCCAGTGATGTGTATACTTGGTGGTATTGGTGCGTCTTCATTGTTACTTACTTATATGAAACAAATTGAGAGTAACAAAGTCGTGGATAAGAAATCTCGTAAATTTGAAAATAATTACGTATTGAGGAGTGAAATTGCAATGTTATTCATTGCAATAATGTGTATGTTATTCTTCTCGTACACTCTACATTGTACATGGGTAACCGCTGAGGCATACAGCTCTCCGAGCATCGTCCTATCAGCACGATCATCCGACGGTGGACGAATGATATTTGACGACTTCAGGGAAGCTTATTATTGGTTGAAGATGAATACACCTGAGGACGCTAAAATTATGTCATGGTGGGATTACGGTTATCAGATAACTGCAATGGGAAACCGAACAATTTTAGTGGACAATAATACTTGGAATAATACTCATATTTCAAGAGTTGGACAGGCAATGGCCAGCTCAGAAGAGAAAGCTTATGAGATAATGCGTGAATTGGATGTCAGTTATGTGCTCGTAATATTCGGAGGTCTTACAGGATATTCGTCTGACGGTAAGTGTTGATGGTAGATGGAATGAACCGCAATAGTTCCATATATTTCTATTTTTTTTCTCCAGATATCAATAAATTTTTATGGATGGTGCGGATCGGTGGAAGCACTGAAGAGGGAAAATCCATCACTGAATGGGATTATTATAATCCATCAGGCGAATTCAGAGTCGACAAAGATGGTTCTCCAACATTGCTCAATTGTTTAATGTATAAAATGTGTTATTATCGGTTCGGCCATGTTTATACCGAAGGCGGTGAGTAAATCTCTAATGATAAATACAAGGATGTAAGAATAGAATTCGATATGTGACACATTTTGACACGAAAAAAATAATCCTCTTTATCGTTTTTCTCTCCCAGGCAAACCTCCTGGTTATGACAGAGTGAGGAATATGGAAATTGGGAATAAAGATTTCGAATTAGAAACATTAGAAGAAGCATATACGACCGAGCATTGGCTTGTGCGCATTTATAAAGTGAAAGACTTGAAAAATAGAGGTAATTAAAACCTCGCACTCTCACCCATCGTCAACATGAACACTCATACCTACACATACCATACGCGCTCTGTATCTTTTCGTGCGATAGAGATTCAGATAATGTGCTTCCACGAACTTTTACAAACCAACGCAATCTACATATTATTAAGAGTCGATATTCTTGTTTATCTTCCATGAACGAATTCAATTCTGGAATGGAGATGAATCATGATTTTTTTCTATTCAATTTGTCTAATGGGCCTCAGGAATTTCTTCAATCATTTCATTGTCAAATAATGTATTGGAGAAAAGGTACATTTATAATGTGCTGTTGTATTTTTTGCAATGTAAGTGGAACACTATACAGTGAATTTTTATAATGGTCGACACAATGGAAAAAAATGAAAAAAAAAAGAAAAAAAAGTTAATATAAAGTGTGAATACAATTCAAGTGCACAAATACAAAGCCTGTTTATATCTATTCCTCCAAGATACATATAGAAATAGGACAAGCAATTGAATAATAATTTACAGAGACACATTTACGGTGGCATGAAAAAAATATGAGTATTTATGTGGTATATATCAACAATATACAATTTGTATAGGTACAAGATAACGGAAACAATAACGTTTTTCTTTTTTTTGCCTTGTTTCTCTCTCTCTCTCTCTCTCTCTCTCTCTCTCTCTCTCTCTCTCTCTCTCTCACTCTCTTGATGTTCAATCCCACTCTCCAATAAACATCGCTCGTGTTTGTGGTGGAATGACACCTCTGGTTGGTATTGGTAATCGTCCATAAATATGATTATAGGGTGAGTCTATTCGATCGTCAGAGTCTGAAGACATAGAAAATTTGAAGAAAAAAAATAAGTCAACGAACTGTCAAGTGCTTAACATGAGGACGATACTGGAAAAAAATATATAGAGAATAACACTGACTAAAAACTACGTACCGAGTCCACTCTCAAAACTTCTCGCGTGGTACATAATAGGTGGTCGCTTGTGCGGCGCGTGACTCGCATAAATTTGCGATGGTTGACTTTTAGTATAAACTCCCGCACCTACATAAGACGATGGTGCTAAAGGTGCTTGTGGTCTGATAGAACCATACGACGATGGAACCTTTGTATGACTATTCTTCGCCATTTTGACGAAATTTGGTACGCGCGCTCGCAATCCACAATAATAAGGATCATCGTATTTTTTACTATCATTCTTTTTACTTTTTTTATCTTCGGTAATCGGTGCTCGTATCTTTGGACTATAATCATCTTCGATATCGTCATAATCCGGCTGGAAAATCAAATTAATGTATGAATAAAACATTTCCGGTTCATTATAAATTAGAGAAACTCTTTCAAATAGAGGTATTAAGAGAAATTCGTCACCTACTTTTGGAATGTCATGGCCGTAAAGATTTTCACGTGGTGGAAGTTTAGGTGGCCTCTCCGCCCGTCGAAGATAATTTGTAGACTGTCCATAGATAGATTCTTGTCTCGTATCTCTACCACTCTCTCTAATGTCACTTGGTCCCGATGATGATGCGACACCAGCAATGCTATACGGATCCTCATCGGGTATTGGAATTCTTGGTCGATTTTTAATATCAACAGGCCTTTGCAATGCAAGTACTGGTGGTAATTTAGATTTGAGCATATCTAAACCAACAACATTAACGATAAGAACCCAAACCGGACACTGCAGAAGATCCGCCTCAGTTCTAACAAAAACGATTGCACTCAAGCATTGCTTTTCCAATCGCTTTCTGTCTGGATATGCACATCTTGTTTCTCTCGATAAATTCGTTTGGTATTTATTCATATCGAAGAGCTGTGAAACAAAAACACCAGTATTATTTTATTAACCGTCAACGAAAATGTCATTTAATAATCGTTTATAAACATTCTTATTCATCTCTTCGATAGTTCCATTTACCTTTCCTGGCTTTTCATGTTCCAGCGCGCCTTGTGAATTTCTGAGTATCTCTGCACCAACGGCATTATCTTCCGTATGCGTAGTCTTTATATAAACATTACTTTTACATAGTCTTTTAATGAGAATATTTCCTTGATCATCCATTTTTATTTTCACCCCTTGATTTATGTGTTTTTTAGCTTCGTCTGTTTTCTGATCCCTCATGGGATTATCGAAGCCGCAGAGTCCTATTCTGGAATTCAATTCATTCAACATCAACGCGTTATTATATATCAGAATTGTTATACGAACGATGCTTATGAGTTTGATGTAAAAGTGTGTCTAGCACTTTCAATTTAATTCCCATCACGAACTTGAACATTCGACAAATTATACGTGACTTGTATTGTCTAGATTGTGATTGAATAATTATAGGAAATTGGGTCAATAAGATGAGTGGTAACATACAACGAATTTTTGTACGTTGCGTGTGTTATATGTTTCGAATCAAGGAATGTAGACGCATTTTGTATATATGAGAATATAATGGAGAACAAACGGATTTCATATATTGTCTCTCACCTAAAACCGTCGAAACCGTCATTAGAGCCGTTGACCGTGAGAACGGGCGCTCTTGCGTAGGCTTTAGCCACACGTCTATTTCTCTCAAAGACGATTACCTTAGCCCATATCTCGTCGTCTATCTGATTCCACTTATCAAGAACCTCTTGTATGTGATCCTGGAATCCATTTTATATACGAAAAACCAACGTGAGTAACGAAATATTAATATAAATTATGGTGAGATTTTGGAAAGAACAAAAACAATAGTGAAATGAAAAAGGAATTTGAATATCCTGGGGAATGGAGTGAAGTTATATATAGGTAGTGATAAACTCACCTTGTACAACTTATCTAAATTATACCAAACGTCCTCCTCTTCCTGATCGTCGTATTGCGAATCGGCGAGGTTGTCCCGCGAGCGAGAGAGAATTTTTCGCCTCGACACCATCTCCACCACGGACACACACACACGGCTGTCGGGCCCAACGTCGAAGCTGCGAATCATTGAGAAGAACTGGTCAGTTTGGATGCCCCTAATTTTTTTTTTCTACATGCATTTAGTTTTTTTTATTCTTAGTCTTTATCATCTTCATTTTTCTGCGACTCTTCAACGAATTTTTTATCCATTTGTTTTCATTTTTATTTCCCTCGAATTTTTTTTTGCATTCGCAGAACGTGAGTGGGAAGATTTGCGAAAGGTGTGTGCATTCCTGAGTGCAGTACGCTGAATTTTTAATGTGTATTTATATAGTTGTCGAAGACGAGTGAAGAAGAACAACGAAACAATTTTATTTTTTTTTATGTTTCTTCATAATTTATGAGAAGCACAAAGATTCTGTCCCTAATTGAAAATGTAGTACCCAAACTTCATATAATTCAATTATTCTCTATTCAGATAGATCTGATGGATCTTTGTTCTTTTTCAATTATATGAATTATGGAAAAAATATGGAATGATTGAGATACAAGTTTGAAGCTTTCGTTGATGGAAATCCACCTTTCACTACTAAAAATATAATGAAAAGTTGAAAATAAAAATTATTTACTGATTAACATTGCGTGAGTCTTCTATCCACATGTATACCACTGAATATATCTACTTTCGTAATATCAAATCCCCACATGTATTTTATATCCATTTCTTCACCGGATGATTAGACCGGATGTCTCAGTATTCTCCGCCGTATGAGAGTGTGTTCGTGTTGGCGCGCAAGAATCGAGCGCCACTATATGACCTTTATTTTCGAATAAATATATTCCGTCGATTGGATCGTATATATATATATATATATATAACCACTAACATACAATCTGGATACACAAAAAGGAAAACAAGAAGAGAAAAGACAACAAATTCTTTGGTTGCGTTGGTATGCCCTTGGCGGGAAACTGGAATCGAGTCTCGACTGCGAAAGTACAACCTCGGAACTCCATAACCGCAACATGCGATGCACATTCATTGCAATGTCTTATTACACGGAATATCAACAAAATTAATTAATCCAATTTTCAATGAGAATGTATGAAAAATTCTCTAATCAACTTTCTCGACCTATTTCTGCAATTGGATTTTGATTTTCAATTATCCTGATCGCGTACCAGAAAAAATATGCGCCCACTGCAAGTAGACCAGGGATTTACATCAGCACTTTGTTCGTAAAAAGGAATCAAACCAAGAATATTCTAATTTCACAAGCAGAGTATATAACTCATCGACAATCGAAACAAAGGATGAAGAAAGGTACCAACACCGATTATGCATACAAGTTGGATAAGATAACATAATATTGAAGCAGAAATAACCAGTTGGTCTGTATCGATAATAAATTTGTTTATAGTTTATTCTGTCATGTATTATAACGCGGCAGCGTATATTTAATGGTTTGCCTGCACCTAAAATGTCGACTTTCACTCGTAATAAAATGCGAAGGCCTGGCCGGGCGCTGAGCTGAGCGCATTGGCTTGAAGTTGGCGCGAGAGAGCAACTAAGAAAGAGATAGAAAAAGATAGAGAAGGACGGTAGAAGTGAGAAACAGAATCATAAGACTGGAGAATTTCCTTGGGTAATGTGGCTGCGCAAGAGTATATACGGGCATATGCACTCAGTGACTACTTGGGGCAACAAAACACGAACGTTGACTTTAAGTTGGCACGGTTAGCACACACTCAACTAAATGGCGATGTTAGTGCGCGTGCGCGAACGCGATTGGCGATTGGTGCACACGTAGAGCGCGATACCAACACAACAGATTTTTTTGTACCAAGTTGTGTTGTGCCAACCAATCGCGATAGGCAGTGGCAGGCAACAGCAGAAGTCTGAGCAACAGTCCCCGCGATCTCTGTCCCTTGTATATGATACAGGCATATATATCCAGGCAAAAATTACGCCTCGTGCTAACGTAACCTACGCTCCTTGTTTCTTCTCCCCAACACAGAGTCAACAGCGGTTCTCAATATTTCATTTCAATTATATATCCGATGCATAAACACAATCAAATGCATGCACACATTTATATCATTTATACATTTCTTCCTGCTTAGATAAACGAATTATTTATAGGTAAGTATGTGAATAATTATGCAATTATTGACGTGCGATTAACGGCATTTTAATATGATCGATTCAACAAATTAGACACAAAGGACAGGAAAGAAAATGATTAACAAGAGAAATAAATAACAAGGGAGTATTGAAAAAAGCATACGGTGCATTTAATTTTCAACACGTGCATCATTATATTGTCTTGCGGCATTTAACGGCGCCCGCTGTGAAGGCGGATATATATATATATATAAGACGGATATAAAGAAACGATTCAAGAGTACCGCTATTCGTCGCGTCAATAGGTATCCATATAGTATGCGGTATGCATTCCTGTGTGAGATTCATGTTTGTCAAATGAATTAATAATAAAATGTAGCTCCTGCATTTTTATAAATGAGTGGATAGGTGTCAGTCTTCGAATATGAAACCAGAAGAAACTAAAGATATATGAACGTATAATAGCATGTAACAAAAGTGGGTTAGCTACAACATATCTCATTCGAATTTTCTTTTCTATTTTCTTTTTCTCTTTCTTTTTATTATTAATGGCGAGTTCGTTTCGCGATTGTTGTTTAGAAATCGTTCAGTCAGATGCAAATTCAATTACAGCTAACTCTCGCGAAAATTTTTTCACAGAGCAAACTCAATGTACGTGTAAAATTATATTGAACTTGATGATCTGATTGCACTAGTTGAAAGAGAAATTTATTGATAGATGAAAAAAATGATCACTTGGCCATTCAACCGAATTAGTTGAAGACCGCATTATATGAACTGTAAAATTAATAATTTAGTGATTGTTAAAAAGAGTTTTTTCATTCTACACACGTAGCACCACCGAATGTTTCTCTAACATTTATATGGTCCGTAAAATTATTCATATTCAATCGAATGCGCATGCAGAAAGAGTTGAGTGGCCCTTTCCAAAGAGATAACCTCAAATCAAACTGCTCACATTTATTATGGAGGGCAATAAATATCAACAAGTTTCATACATAAATTATCCAACATAGATTCAAACTCATTTCAATAATTTCATAAATAGTCTGATATTACAATTTTATTACATGAACGATTATTACATTAATCCCAATGTATACTCATGATATTTAATTTTCTAACAGAGGATGGTGTGAAATCAAAATGTTGAGACTACACAAGTTTGCTATTTGGAATACCAGTTAGAAATATGATCTGAATGAGTGATGGATATATAATATACGCGGATCGATGCGATCACTGAGGCATGAAAGTCAAACTTTCTAGTTTAAACGTAACGATCGAAAGAATTTCTCGTTGGTCACGCCCGCAGTGCCCTAAGCATGTATACGTACATTGGATACATATATATCTACTCTATATAAGCACATGGTCATATACACCGATAAAGTAAACTGTTTCTATTTTTCATTCTGCTTTTTCTTCTACTCATCTCCTACATTTTATCTATGTGTCCGCAGTATCATTTTTTATTCAATTTCCATTTTTATTTTTCAGCCCCATGTGAATACGCAAGTATGCATATTACGTGTAACATGCACGTTTACGAGCAGTACTGGCTTTATAATTCTCACAATTTATGAACTAACACATGCAGTGACAAATTGAAGCACGATAATAGCACAGTATGCAATCAATATGTGGAATAAAAACAGAAAACTTGTGGATCGTAAATTATATGCAAATATCGCAGTGAAAATACAGATTTCATTATAGCATAGACAATCAGAAGCAGGGGGTGTACCAATTTATGGAAGAATATATTATCCTCCTTGATCTTTTAATGTACATCGTGAAAATTATGCGACAGCATTCAGCTACACATTTCAAATTGTCCACAAACTTAAATTATTGTTTAGAGTTGATTTACGTCGCAGAATTTGTGACAGTTTATGATAATTCGTAGAATGATCTTATAAGGAATAATATAATCGTTAAATTTAACGATACAAGAGGAAATTTTTGCAAACTGGTTTCCAAGAACCACTTCGCTATCTATTTTATTCCTTTACTGTAGATATTTGGATATCATTCATTGCATTAAAGTTCTTTGTGTTGTCTTCCTGCGTATTTTTATTTGTTCGTTTCATTCACTAAAAAATATCTGTGTTTCAGAGCGTTAAAATCATCTACACCAATGTTGGCAATAAAAGGTAGCTTCTGGATATATGTAATATATATATACACATATATTCATCTCAATATACTACTAAGACGTGGAGCCTTGCATAATTAGTCTCAAGAAAGGAATTACTGGTTGCTACACTTTTACCCGCGAGTACCCAAGAATACATAACACACTGTCTTATCTTCTCTGGTTTGTTGTCTGTGTATCCATCTGTCTTTTATTCGCATATTCACACAGATATGAGACACATGAAGTCACACACACCTTCTCTATTATCTTTCCACTCTCATTTTCTACTGTCCTGGAGCTCCATTGTGAACAGATATAGACTATATATTTATATGGAAAAATTTCTGTATGTAGTATCGCTATATTCGCTTATTAGCAGTAGACTACATCGACTTAATGATAAATCATCACTAATTTAAAAAATCGGTAATCTGCAGGGTTACTCAATTGTTTTCCCTCGCTTCAGTGTCGATATAATCTCATTCCTCTCAGTTTGTCTGTCGATAATATGATGGATGTTGTATTTGAATGAACCAGATCAAATATCGATATTTTTTTACTGTTAGGCAATGACAGGAGTTGATTGCGTCGTCTTATGAATATCATTATCACTTACAGTATCAATCAGTTCGAATCGCGATACAATTTGCTTCCAGCCGCGTTCATAATTAATATTCTTTGTAGTATCGATGTAATTCACCGTTAAAAGAACAACTCACACTGTTATAACAATGCGAATTGCACAATTTCGTGAGTGGAAGATTGATGAAGAAACAGCGTGATGTTTCCACCCTTTCGGTTCATATGACAATTGTCATACACTCGGGCCAAAAGAAGAAATGCAAGAAATGTGAATCATTCGATGACATTATTGGAATTGATAATAAAATATTTCGTCATCAGCATTTTATATTGCATCCAACAATCTCTCATATAAGATCGGAA